>CM062815.1:834854898-835144898 GCA_031772625.1 Pinus tabuliformis
AAGGCGAGACAGATCATCCTTGAGGGAGTTCAAGACCATATTGTCTCGAGTCTCCATGGGAAGAATACTCCATTTTCAATGTGGAAGACATTGAAGGACCTCTACCAAAACAGAAGTGACCAGAGGAAATTGGCGCTCAAGGATAAGCTTCGAAGAATCAATATGGAAAAGGGCGATGCTATTTCCACATATCTGAACAAGCTCACCACTTGCAGAGATGAGCTTAGTAGTGTGGGAATAACTACTGTCGATGATGATATGGTGAGCCTCGCTCTCCTTGGCCTTCCAAAGATCTAGAATAGCTACCAGGAATTTGTTAATGGAAGGGAGAAACTGCCAGATTGGGAACAACTGTGGTCAGATCTGATGTAGGAGGAGATCAGGAGGAGCACTCGAGATGGTTCTTCATCCAAGGATGATGATGAAGAAAATATGGCCTTAGCGAGTAAGGCAAGGAAAGGGAAGGGGAAGGCTTCCCATTCCAAATCGAATTCTTCTCATGGAGGGAAGAAGGGTGACAAATCTAAAGTGAGATGCTTTAATTGTCATGAGATGGGACATTATGCGACTAATTTCCCATCGAAGAAGTCCAAGAAGGGATCCTCGGAAGGATTAGAAGGTGAGGCATTAGCCTCTTAGTTCAAAATGGACTTTACCCGCATCAAATGCATGGTGCCATCGATGATGGGTTGTGTCTGGTATCTTGACAGTGGAGCCTCATTCCACATGATTGGCGATAAAAGTTTATTCAGTACCTTGCAGGAGAAATACCTCAAGATGCACATAGAGATGGGTGACGACAGAAAGTATAGTGTTTCAGGAGTGGGCACGATTGCTTTTCAAAGGGAGCATGGAGATCCTATCACCTTGACTGATGTGAAGTATGTGCCTGGACTGAAGAAGAACTTGGTATTGGTCACGATGTTGGAGGACAAAGGCTACGATGTTGTCTTCAGTAAAGGAAACGCGTTCCTTAGACACATCACCACGAGAAAGGTGAAACATATCAGTTCATGAGTTAAGAACCTGTATGCTCTTGAGGTTCAAGATGCATGCAAAGCCTTGAGGAGCAAGGCAAATGTTAAAGACTTGGTGGTTGAGAGGGAGAGTAAATTATCTCTCAACATTCAGCTCCAGAACAAGTCTCAGACAATTGTGGAGGAGCCACAATTGGAGAAGCAGAGAAGAGACCGAGTGAAGAGATCCACTAATGCAGATATCTCCAGTAGGGGGAAATTTTGAGCCAGGTGGGCAGAGGGATCACATGCAGCCATACCTCCAGGTGTGAGGTGGGGTGATGTGAAGTGATAGTCACGTGAAGGCTGAATTTGGGTAGGGTCCATTGAGAGGTCTTATCTCATGGATCGTACCTTGCTACGGGAGCCCAAAGTACATAGTAGTGGGAGGAATCAGTGGGATTGATGCAGTCAAAGATCAAAGTGACAGAGGCTAGAGCAGTCAGATACTGAAGAGCGCAGAGAAGGATTGACAATAGTGCAGAAAGGTAGAGTCAGCTGAAGCACAAAGTTTTCAGTTGACAAAGGTAATAACAGTCAGAGACTTTGATGACAGATGCATCATACTAATTCAGGTTGGATGTTTTTTTTTTTTTTTTATTCTGGAGTTGCTGGAGCAACAACACTATAGAGAAGTGTTGCATGCATAACATTCCAAAGGTTCACGATCGAGATTGAGTTGAATTCCTTTCTTGTTGAGAGGGAGTGTTGAAAATAGCAACAAGAAATGATAAAAATAGAATCCAGATATTCCAATTTTAATTTGTCCTTGAATTAAAATTGTGAATTAAATTCGAATTTAGTCTCACCGGCTGCTTGGAAATAATTAATTAATTCATTATGGATTAATTAGTTGGAGAAATTCAAGTTAGAAGTCTTTCTGCAGTCATGCAACAATTATCCCTTAAATTAAGGAGATTATCCCTTAATTAAGGAGATAAGATTGAGTTATATTTGAGTTGTAATTAGTTAACTCAGTTTACTGAGTTAAGTCCAGTTAAATTAGTTCCAAACTGTTTGAGGAACTAATTGTGAGTTATCAATCAATTGATGCATGCATGCACTCAACAAGTGTACTCCATATAACTAAAGATTCCCTCATCATAAACTCATGCATGTCTATTCTGAAAAAGACCCAGTTGAGTTAAATGTCAAGGACAGTGTACTGTCAATTGCATGTGTTTTCCTATAAAGGAAACTAATGCATGCAGTCAAGGTAAGGTTCCTTGAGGATTGCACAGTTCTGACAGCAAGTGGGACCAGGAGATCATCCACTTGGTGAGGTGAGAATCATCCACTAGGAACAACACAAGGAAATAGGAGCTTGGAGGGCGGAGGAGAAGGTCTGTGAGAAGCCAGGATTACCTGTGAGCATTTGTGAGAGCTAAGGCTTTGTATAATATCTATGTATTTCCACCTTGTATGATAATACAGATAGTGGGGTTTTTAGCTAAGGCTTTCCCCTACGTATTTTCATGTGTATTGTGCATTGATTCTTCTTCTTCTTCTTCTCCTGGTTATATGTGTGTAGCTCGATCTTGCTCAATTTTAAGCTTCCGCAAAGAAAATTGATAGAAGAAATAGATTATAGTATTTTGCTTTGGTATATTGCATTATCAGGTTAATCTACAGTCAAATCTTCTACATAGGTCTCAGAGCGAGATTTGTAGAGAATTTGCATAATTTCTCCATGGTATCGGAGCTAGTTGATTGGTAGAAATCACTACATATACTTCAACAAAGATTCATTCCTCCTAGCATGATTTCTTATTCTCCTTCTTTGATCTACACCTCGTACAATTTTTGGCCCTGTAGTAGCTGAGCATTAGCTAATGCGTTAGTGTGCACATTGTCGCGAGGGGGAGGAAGGGGATCAATAAGTAGCTCTAGGGAAAGGTTTAGAGCTAATTCAGCGACAAATAATTTTCATGAGCATACCCGTCTCGATATCTAGGAAAAAAATTAGTTGGTGGAGAAGGATATTCTCCAAGAGAGGCGGGAAGTCATGGATTTAAACATCATGGTAGGAATGGCTTCATGGAAACAAAACACAACAAATTCGTGTGGAATTTGAAATCATTACCTCCATATAATTAACTTATATTAGCATGTTAAGTTGTTGCTTAGCAATGTTTTGGTAGATCAATGACAATCACGGGTGAGGGCGCCCAGGCCCAGCGGGCGGGCGGGTTGGGGGGCGAGGTAGGGAGGGTGCCCGGAGGGGTGGGGCGGGCGAGTGAGGGCGCCGGGAATGGTGAGGGCGTCGGGAGGGTTGGGGCGGGCGGGTGAGGGGGGGGGGGGGGAGTAGGGAGGGCGTCGGGAGAGGTGGGGTGGGGCGGGTGAGGGCACCCGGGCCGAGCGGGCAGGCGAGTGAGGGGGGGGGGGGCCGTAGGGAGGGCGCCGGGACGGGTGGAGCGGGCGGGCGGGCGGGTGGGTGAGGGCGCCGAGCGGGGTGGGGCGGGTGAGGGCGCCCGGGGCAGGCGGGCAGGTGGGGGGTGGGGGGTAGGGTGGGGGAGGGGTTAGGGAGGGTTGGGGCGGGTGTGGGGTGGGGGCAGGGAGTGTTGGGGCAGGCGAGTGAGGGTTGTGGGGGTTGGGCCGGGGCACCCGGGCCAGGGAGGGTTGTGGGGGTTGGGCCGGGGCGCCCGGGCCGCCGAGGGGGGGGGTTGGGATGCTTGGGGGGGGCGGGTGGGTGAGGGTGCCCGTGCCGTGCGGGGGGTGTTCGGTGAACGCACCCGAGCAAAATGTTTTATTTGTGATTTACTTTTTTTTACACTAGAATGTTAATGCATGTCCTTTTGGAATATGAGAGGCAGTGGGTGGGGCGATTGTTGATTAAAATTTATGATATATTTTCGTTGTTAATTTAAGTTAATATGTTTTTATTATTTACTGATTTATGTGTTTCTATTTTTTAGGAAAATGGCATCAAAGAGAATTTCAGTGAATCTTTCTGGACCAAAGACTCATAAAGGTGCATCTAAAAGAAACATTGGTGAACGAACTCCACCTGAGCTCATGACTACAGATCTTTCAAGTGCCTCAAGTGATAAGAAGATGATTTCAGACTGGAAGAATTCGAAAGAGGTGAAATTTCCATCAAGAATATGGTATGTGAAAGAAAGAGAAAGCACAAATGTGAATATATATCTATATATCGATATACCGAATGATAATGGAATTTTTGAGGTGATAGGAAGAGTCGTAGATATGTGTTCAGTACCAGACACTGAAGTTGTTTACGTACTTACAAAAGCTCCCAAGTCACATGAAAGGGTTAAATACCAACTATCATATTCATTGTATGACACGAGAGAGGTATCTACAAAGTTGTGTAGTCAAATCGTAAATGAGATGACACAAAACATCGTAAGTATTGTTATTTATATTTGTATTTTGCGTTTTTGAAAGTGTCTCGCTATATTTTTTAACTTTGTTTTTTTATTGACATATGATATTTTGTTTGGCAGAATTTCGTTGAAAGTTGTTCAATTAGGTTGGGAGGCATTCATTTCATTGAGAATGATATCATGAAAGTTGTCAGCAGTTTTTACTCAGTGTCAAAAGAAGATATGGAAAATAGGAAAAATGAAGTAATTGATAATGCTACAAAACTACATCCAAAGAATCATAAAAAAAGGTCCTAGTGGATAAATCTAGCAAGGGTAAACAAGTTACTTTTGAGAACGATGAAGTTGAAATTGACAATGAAACATATGTTGTCATTATTGAAGATGACATTGGAACTGAGAAGAGCCATAAAAATCCAAAAGTAACAATGCCCAAGAATAACTCTGTTGGGAATGTTATGACCAAGAAAAGTAAAGTTGATGATTTTGAAGCAGTCATTACCAGCAGTCAAGAACCTAGTGAAACTTCAAAAGAAAGTAGAGAAATCATTACACCAGGAGCTGATTTAGAAGATGGCATTATCAAAACAAAACAAAATGTCATTCGAGAGAATTTGACAACGAGAAACTTAATTGATGGTGGTTGCACATTTCAGCTTAATGTCAGACAAACCTATAAAGCAAGTGAAGGACAATGTCAATATCAAGTTAGAAAGCCACATCATCTGCATGTTCACAACTTGAAGACATTGATGAGGTACAATCCATATCCTCATATGGTTAGTTATGTGCTTCTTGTTGATCCACTTCAAGTTCCCAACAAAGAAGCATTTGATAAGTCAAAATGTTTTGAATACAATTATTATGTGCTTGGGGGGAACCATTCTGTAGAAGCTCAAAGACAATTGATGGAGGAATATCCTAATAACCCACGTTTTGAAACAATGAAATGTATCATTTACGATGGTTTATCTGATATAGAAGCAAAGTTAGTGGCATGGGATCATAATTCAGATAATGAATATAGGATGTCTATGACTTTTATCCAAAGGGTTAGATTTATTCATAGTGAATTTGAAGAAAAATGTGGTGAGGATAGGACAAATGTTACTGCAAATTTTCGAAAGGAATGTTGTATGGAAATAGGATATCAAATTGAAGAGAAAACCAATTCAAAAGTTGGAAAAGGCAGCAAACATAGTGATTTATTCATAGGTGTTGATAACATTTTCCAATTGGCATTTAGAACTGGAGATGTTTGGAGGTTGATTGATGAGATTTTTAGCATGAAGACATTGCCATTAAAAACCAGAAGGTCAAAAAGTCTAAGCCATTGATATGTGGCAACAGTAAATTAGCTCCTGAAATGAAGCATCTTCTAGACGATATGACTATCACACCTTGGAGGGCAATGCAAGGAGTGAAAGATGAAAAAATTGTCAAAACAATATTATCTCGTGTTTGAGGTCAGGGGAATTATCATTGGAGGAAATGTCTAAATAATTTCAAAAGTAAGTTTGTTAAAATATTTTTATTTATTTCTAGATTATAATTATATTTTAAATAAAACATGTTGTTCTTGATAGTATTTGTTATACATATCATTATATTAACTTTTTGTTACTTTATCTATGCAGTCACAAAGTTTACATGAAAATTCATGAACAAATGGTTAGATTGTTGAATGAAGATAGTTGGGATGATGTTGTACGCAACTATCCAGATTCAAGTTCTACATCAACATTAAAAGCTTTTTATCTTGCATTTAAAAAGGTATCTTGATTTATACATTCATTTTTATTCACCTGTGTACTATTTTTAATTTATAATTTACACATATATTTGTTTATTTTATAAAAGATGAGGAAGGATGATAATGGAGTGCCAGATAGTTTCAAAACCTTTATTGAAAAAATAAAGATCGAAAGACTGAGGAAGCAACGTATTAAGGATATTCAACTTGATCCAACTCTTAATCATTTCATTTGGAATGGGCTAGACATTATTCAATATCAAGTAATACAAGGCGACTGTGAAGACATTGCTAAACTCATACCTAAAAGGGATTATGCCCTAGTCATTGCAGATATTCCCCATGGTTTCAATATTCCAAACATTGACTATGATAGTGACCCTTATACTTATCAAGCTTTTAGTAAAGTGGTTGCGGGATTTGTAGAAGTCACGTCATCACCATTATGGAGATTTGTGACATTTCATTCAGACACACAATTGGCAATGATATTTTCAAGTTTCAAGGGGAAAACATATTCAAGGATGCAGCTTACATGGTAAGACGTTTAAAATGTATATTTGATTAATGTTGAAAAATTTATTTATGTACAAGTTAATTGAACTTTTACTATTTCATGTTACAAGGAAAAGTCAAATCTTCTTCACAATGAAGATCAACAATTTATAAATGATTGTGAGTTCATTCATATTGATAGTTGGGCAAAAGATGATAGCCATATGTCTATGATTTTTAATCGGGTGGACAGAAAGAGTCATAGCCAAATACTGACTTATGATGTTGTTGTGAGAAAACTAACATATGAAGACAAAGAAGCAAAAGGAGAGATCGTTAACATTTATCAAAAACCACAATTATTGATTAACTATCTTATAGACATTTGTTCAAATGAAGGAGATTGGGTTCTGAATTTATTTTCTGGCTCAGGTAAGCTTTATTCTATGGAATTGAATTTCAATATGTTATTTTTTTAATTAATATGTCATTGTACTAATTTAGTTCATTATTTCTTTTGTGCTTGATAATTAAGTACAACACTAGCATGTTGCCTTCAAAAAGGAAGAAATTGCATTGCAATTGAAAAAGATCCAGTACAGTGCAATTTCATTCAGCAAAGAATTAATGCTTTTCAATTTCTTCCAGATGCAATGCGAGAAATTGGGTTGAAGAAAGGGGACTTTAGTGAATCGCGTGTGGCAAAAAAAGGCAAAGGAACCCCAACCACCATTACATGGAATGTTTGGAAAAACATACATTGGGAGATTCACAGACATCAAAGACCCATTAGAAGAGGAAAATGAGCAAAATGAAACAGAAAATATTGTGGAAGAAAGCAATGATGAAACTCTAGAGGACGAAGAGTTTGGATTACGTGACGTTGTTGATTAAATTTAAGTTATGCTTGTAAATCAAGCTTTGCAATGTTTTGACTTTGATATTTTATGAGAAGAATAAACACTCAATTAGAGTTGTTATACGTTCAATATTGATAATATGTGATTTTTGCATTGATTTTTAAGTTAATCATTATTTTTTGAAAAAAAATTATTTTTATTATTTTTTTGACATGAAATTCATAGAAAAATCTATTATTTAACCATTTTTAGTTAAAATTTAGGTATAAAAATTGTGATTTTGACATGTCAATTCTAGCAAAAAATTATCAAAACATATAGTTTTCTAGTTATATTTATGTTAAAAATGGTTATTTTTATGTCCATTGTTAAAAAATATTGTTTTTTAGAAACAATTATTTCATGTGGATTGAAAAATTAATTAAGGATGTATAAATATGTAGAATATCGAAAAGTCTAAATATCGACCTTCTAATTTAAAAATGCAAAACAATAAAAGCCTCACGAAAAAAAAAATTAAAATTAAAATAAAAAACAAGAAAATGTGAAGAAAACGACCACTTCAAAATTATCAAATTTATAAAATAATTATTTACATTTTATTCCTTAAAAAATTTAAAGCCAAAAAATAGGGCTTTTAAAAAAGGAGTGTGATGCAAAATGCTCACTTTTTTAAATCAGCATGAAAATCACTACCATTCTAAAACGTGATGTACATAAAAAAAATTAAAGTGCCAAAAACTATGCTAAAAAAAAAAACATGTGTGTTCTGCATCACTCCTTTCCAAAATCAGGTCATTTTTTGCTATCTCTAAGAAACGGGTAACAGTATCAGTTCCCGTTTCAAAGTTGACATTGTTTTTCTCTTCTATTGCTACCTTGACAACCTTGGTCTCAACCCACTTTGTCAAATAATTAGTGCATACATTTATGTATGATTTTTCTTTGATGGTGAATTAATGGGCCCAATGAAATCCATTCCCAACTTAACAAATGGATTAAGAGTCACTTGAGGTTGCAAAGGCATTTCATCCTTGGGAGTAGGATTCCCTGTCCTTTGGCACTGATCACATCGACTGGTGTCTCTTCTTTCATCTTGGTGGAGAGTGGGTCAGTCGCATCCATATTGCAGTACCTTGGAGGCTATCCTCTTGGCTGCAAAGTGACCTCCACAAGGCCCATCATGATAGGCTAGAAGGATGTCAAAGACTCCTTCCTCCTTGACACATCTCCTCAAAATTTAATCTGGGCCTAGCTTGGAGATATTGCCCCCAATCCAAGTGAATGGGTTGCTCTTTCTTACAATTCCTTTTTTTTTCCTTGATGCCAGATTTGGAGGGAACTGTGAAGCCACTAGGTAGTTGGCTATGTCAGCAAACCATGGAGAGAGAACTGAAATAACAAAGAAATGTTCATCTAGTAGTTGATCATCAACCATTCCTTCCTCACCTATAGGCAAAGCAAGTCTAGACAAAAAATCTGCAACTATATTTTCTCTACCAGGCTTATCAATGATAGTTAGATCAAGCTGTTGTAATAAAAGAAACCATCTAATAGTTCTACCATTCACATCAACCTTGTTCATAAAATATTTGATATTAGCATGGCCAATATGTACAAAGGTCGAGTAACTAGTGATGTAGTGTCTAAATTTGTTCAAGGAATGGACAACATCTAGGACCTCTTTTTCAGTCACAGCATAGTTCAAATCAACCTTGGACAAATTTTTGCTAATGAAGTAAATGACATAAGGAAACTTGTCATCTATCTAACCTAGAGCTTATCCTATAGCTTTGTTAGAGGCATCAACATGGATGTGGAAAGGAAGAGCCCAATTTGGGCCTCAGAGTATGGGTGTAGTAGTCAACTTGTCCTTTAAGGTTTTTAGCATCTCTTGGCAACTTTCTGACTAGCAAAAGTCAGAGTCCTTGGCCAGTAGTCAAAATAATGGTGAAACTACTTTGGTGAAATCATTTATGAATCTCCTATAGTATCCAACTAAGCCCAAGAAACTTCAGACATCCCTCTACTTCTAAGGAGTAGGGACCCCCTTTATGATAGCAATTTTATTTGGGTCCACTTATAGTCCTTCTAGGGATATTGAGTGACCTAGAACAATCCCTGCATTCATAAAGAACTCACACTTCTCAGGACTAAGGGATATGTTCATTTCAATGCACTTAGTTAATGCTTTCCCCAAGTTAGAGACAACCTCCAAGAAATCATACCCATAGGGAGTGAAATCATCCATATAGATTTCTACAAAGTCCTGGACTAGCTTTGCAAAGATGCTCAGAACTGCCCTCTGAAAAGCGTTAGCGGCATTACATAATCCAAAAGGAAGGACCCTATAAGCAAAGGTACCACAAGGAAAAGTGAAGGTGGTTTTGTCTTGGTCCTCTGGGCTAATCTGTATTTGATTGTAACCACTGAATCCATCCAAGAAAGAGAAGAACTTCTTTCCCGCAATACCATCCAATACTTGATCAATGAATGGTAGAGGGAAATGGTCTTTTTTAGTGGCTTTGTTTAACTCTCTGTAGTCCACACAGATCCTCCATTTTCCATTCTTCTTTAGGACAAGAACTAGAGGAGACACCCACTCACTATCTCAGATGGGGTAAATGAACCCTGCATCCAACAACTTCTGCAGTTCTTCTTTAACTATGTCTTTTAGGGTTGGGTTCATTCTCCTCTAAGGTTGGCGCATTAGGTTGCAACCTTCCTTGATGTAAATGTGTTGAGTACACATCGAAGGGTGCACTCCCTTCATTTCCTTATAACTCCAGGCAAAGGCATCCAAATGCTCTCTTAGCATGTGACATAACTCCTTTTCCTAATGTGTAGAGAGAGAGAGGTTGATTTTCAATGTTTTAGCTAGACCAAATTCTATCATCTTGACATGAGTAGGACTTGAGTCAGCTAGGAAAAAATTAGTCCAAGGGTTATCTTCATATTTCTTTACTAACTCATCAAGAGACATGGTGTTGGGGGGCTGATTCTGGAGGATTTGATCAATCAGGTTGTCTTCATCAGGTTGTCACCCTCCTATAATAGCATCTACAGTACAGATTAGGTAATATGTGGCATGACATACTTCATATTCCTCCTCCTCTTCCAACCATAAGGGTAAGTCATGCTCTAGAGATGGTTGAGAAGGAGGGTACAAGACCAATTGTTTGGACAAATGCCCATTTTTAATGGTCATATTCCCAACCCTGCAACTTATGTAAGCATCAACAGTGGCTAGCCATGGCCTTCCAAGGATGAGAGGATAACCATTGAATTTGGTCTTAGGTTGGAGAACTAAGAAGTCAACAGGGTATTCCAAGAATCAATGAAGACCATGACATCCTTAATAACTCCCTCAGGAGCTACTGTGGATCTTTTTGCAAGCTGGAAGACTGTTGTGGTCTTCCTTAATGATTCTTGGAGATTTAGTTTAAGCATGATCTCCTTAGTCATCACATTGATGGCAGCCCCAAGATCAATCAAGGTATGGGGGACAATGATGCCATCAATGTGCACATCTACCACAAGACTTCTAGGGTCTAGATACTTCGGGAAAATCACTCTCCCCAACATTAAGTCAGACAATTGTCCAATGAAATTAATGGTAGGGGTTTCTTTCTTTCTCCTCCCAGTATGTTTGAAGCATTTCTCCTTGATTAACTTATTGTAGATGGATACATCCTTGATAGCTTGGAGGAGTGGGATTTTAACACACAAGTTTTTCAATTCACCCAAAAGTTCAGTCTCTTCTGAGGTGTGCTAGCTAGGATGGATTAGTTTCTCAAGAAAAGGAGGTGGATTGGATTGAGGAAAACTCTCCTCCTTTTCCTCTTCAATCTCCTCAAGTGGAGATGGAGGTTGGTTATCTAGAAGCACTCTTCCAGACCTGAGGTTGATTTCTTGAATTTCCACAGCATAGGCAGGGTAGGATGTCTCTCCATTATAGACATGTTGTGCCTGCTTGTTGTTTAGGTTCAAATTTGGATGAGTAGGAATATGAGGCTTCTTAGGTGGAACAGGGTGAAGGATATGTGCTTGAGATGGAGGTGGAGGCAGTAAGGCTGGAGATTGGTTGCATGGGGGCCTCCACCCCTATGATGGGGCATTTCACTGAGATTGTGGGGGAGCATATGCATGAAATGATTGATTGATAAGTTGGGATTGGTATTGAGGTGCATAAGACCAGGGAGAAGGTGTGGACGATGAAGGATGAGCAGGAGGACACCAAGGGGGAATGGATGCATTCTGATTGGGGTTGTAATATGAATAGGATGACCCTTGCATGCCATGTTGTTATGGTCTAGTCCTTGAGGCCTCCTTTGGTTGATGTAACAGAGTTGTTCAGTCATAGCTTCAGTTCCTTGATACATAATTTTCAATCCAGGTAGAGACAGACACTTGTCTATGGAGTGGTTTTCCTCATAGACCAAGCAGACCTCTATAATATTCAATGGACATTCATTTCTAGGGTGCCTTCTGGTGCATCTAGGGAAAAAGACAACTAAGGCTCTTTCTGCTTCCTCCTGCTTCCTCTTGATCTGCATGGTGTCCATTTGTAGAGCAAGGGTATGAAACATTTCACTCTTAAAGTCCTCCAACATGTTTCCAATTTCACTTTTGATGGATGTGTTGGAGGAGGATGAGTTGGCCAAAGCTTGACTAGCCCTACCCTTCTTTCTGGCTGCCCTAGAATGATTTTTGAAAACTGTCTTGATATCATCATAAGGTAACTGGTAGATGTCCCCTCCAGACAACATGTTTAGGGTTTCTAGGATATCTTCCTTGATCCATCTAAGAAGGACTAACTTGAGTGATTTAGGATCGAGGGTGCATCTGGTCCTTTTGTAGCTGAGTTGGAACCTTTCCTCATAATCTTCCAAGGATTCATCATGTCCTAAGGTCATTCTGAAGATTTCTTCTTTGGTATCCTTGGACCTACAATAGTCCCTATACTTGTCATTAAAGGATTGTTACATCTGAGCCCAGGTAGTGATGTTGTCCCTAAGAAAACCCATGAACTAGCGCAAGGTTGCATCCTGAAGGGTGGATGGGAACAATTCCAACTTCTGGTCATTAGAGGTATACTCATAAGTTCTGCAGATGACAACAAACTCAAACAAAAAGGCATCAAGGTCTTCTGAGGTTAATCCATGGAAGTGAGGAAGGGGAGAGGGGCTTATGTTTTTCATCCTAGCATCTCAATTAGTCTCTCTAATGGGAAAAGCACCTTCATTTATGTTTTTAGCCATGCTGTAAGTGTGTGGAAGGGTTTCTTCTTCCTCCTCCTCAATAGGCTCTTCAAATATCTCTAGTTGTTCACTTAATGGGTCCTCTAGCTCCCCTATAGTCAGAGAGAGAAGCTGATAGCCACCGAAGAAGAGGGAAGGTTGGCTATCTGATGGTGTGGGGGTATTTGGCAATTTTTTTCCTAAATCGTCTCTACTCCTACGAGGCAAGAATATATATATATATATAATTATTTTTTATTTTTATTTTTTATTTTTTCAGAATTATTTGCAAAATAGAAAGAAAGCAGCAATTGAAACTATTTACTAAATGTCAAATATAAAGGAAAGAAGAAATTACATCTACCTAAACACATCCCATGTAATGATGCCAAAAAATGGCGAGCCTCAGTATAGGAGCAAGGACGCTGCAACCCGTAGGGCTACAAACTTTACTTTATCAACCCGGGGTTTTGTACAAACTTGGAGGTGACAGTGCTATATGCACAAAATATGCAACATTCTACTCATGTCACTTTTCAACTGGGGCGATGTGACAGTGAATGTAAAGCTTGCTCCAATACAAGAAAGTAAGTGTTTGTATACTGAAGAAATGAAAGTTACTGAAGGGAATATGCTAGGAAATTCCATGAAAGCATCTAGCTACTTGCAAAAGAGAACTAATCTAACCTTGCATCTTATCATCTAGTTATTTGGACTAACCAGACATGGAAATTTATTTTATCACTCTATGACTCCTATATGCATGCACTAACTATAGATCATGTATAAGAATTAATGAGGTAACCTTCTATGTGAAATCCATCATGTCATCAAGTATCAAGAGTATCATCTACTAGAGTCAAGGTGCTAGCCTTCTTTACAGGATCAATATATCCAACAAATAGATGTTAGTCAAACATCAAGTATATAAATGTACTAACAGTAGATAGCCTCATAGAATTCAAGAAGATCAAAGTGTTCAACACCATGTGCATCATTTCATCATAGGAAACATAGGTCCAAGTTGCTTTCATATGCATGTATGAGCCATTAAAGAAAGAGACATTCTCATCATACCTTGGGGCTTACCTAGCCATCAATGTTACTGATGAAATACAACATATCATGCATACCTTGTGGTATTACCCGTGCACCCTTTTATTAGACACAGGTAGCTTATAGCACTTTGTCATCTTTTCATATAGTGATTCTTAATCTTTTCCAACTCTAGTCATCTATCCTGCATTTCAAATGATCCTTAAGAAGGATCCACTCATCATATCTCAACTAGGAGGTTAGAAACATCCATATACTCAAATACATATGCAGGAAGTATAAACAATAAACATAATAATAAGATCCATAAGTCTAAACAAAAGTAAGAGGCATCATAAGTCAAGAAATACTTATCTTCAATGAGAGGTGATCCTCTCCCTCTAGAACCAACCATCACCATCCATAGTCCACATAACATTGTTACCTTTAATCAACCAACCAGGCCTACTAGGGATTATCCCATCTAGGGCTTCATCAAATATTTCACAAGTGCTTGAGCCTCCTCACATTGACCATGTTATATCTCATGTATTTTCCATAAACCAGGGTTTTCTTTCCAACCCTAACCTCATAGAATCCATCAAACCCTAATAATAAAGTTGCCTAGGGTTTTCTTCAAACCCTATAATTCTTTTAGGTTTCCACCATCCTCTTCTTGCATCCATCAATGATGTCATCATCAAGGTAATCTCCATGGATTTTCTTTAGCCCAACTCTGATACCATGTTAATTTTTCATAGTGCTGCAATGTTCTTTTCTTTGATAACTACATTTCTTCATTAACACATTAATTTCATTAACACATTAACAAATTATTCAGATTTACATCATTATTCATCAACATATGTAGCTATATAGAAAGAACAATATCTTCATCATCAATGCAGCGCAACACAAAGGAACAATAGAAGAAAAACATGCACACATAGAGACACTAGGATTGGTCGGAGAGCATGGCAAAACCCACTACAGGAAAACCCTTGAAAATTCTTCTTCTTCTTAGATCGTCATCAAATGATTCAACAAAATGGAGTACAATGATCCATATCATTATCTATGCAACAAAAAAACTAGAGCATCCATAACATGACCTTAAACATGCTTGTACTTAAAGAATATGATTCTGGGGACTATAATGCATTGTTATTGATTGCAGTCAACCGCTGAAAATGGTTGTCACTAAGCATAATCTTCAGAATATTGATACTTCATCTTTTAGTCTCGGATGCATGCAGAGATACTATGTGCGAGCATCTAAGAAATATCTAGATGCTCTTTGAACTAGATGAGGGCGTATGGGACTGATCTGGGTGCTCCTAGGAGAATTGCATGTGGGCGCTCAAAGACCAATTGCACTGCAGAAACCCTAGCCTCTCGGATGCTCCCTTAGACACCCTGTGCGAGCATCTGAGGCTTCCCAAATTCTCTCTTGACCATACTGTGCGTGTTTCTAGGGACGAAAAACCTTAGATACGAGCGAGTGTCCGAGGCTCAAAAACCCTAGACACATGCGAGCTTCGACCCTATAGTTTCAAACCTTTAGCGTGAGCTTTCCTCCATCAGACCTGGGCGAACCAAACAATAGAAAAGAGAAGGGAGTGCTTGATGATTGTGTTAAAATGAGCTTGAGGTCTCTCTTATATATGGGCTTCCATGAGGGTGCACTTGATGTTGAGGCCAACCTATCCAATTGTACATGTGTTTAGCGCTGACCTAATCCAATATACATGTGTAAATAAATAAATTCAAAAACCAACTTCTGCTTATCCAAATAAGGCGATCTTTAGGCCGATTTTGGTCCTCTCGAAATGGGGAATCTATTGCAATTATTATCTTCATCATATGAGTTGTCCAAAGTGAAATTAAACCACAATTTTATAATTTTAACAGGATAAGCCTATGAGATTGGAACTTCTTATGGATTGTAGAATCCACAAAAGAAGTTGTAGATCGATACTCTTTGAGGATGAGATAGGCCATCCAAGATAAGATTATTCGAAGAGAATCGATATTATTTGAGGATTCAAGATTAGAAATATAAGATAAGAATAATCTTAAAAGGACATACTGTTAAAATTGGCAACCAGGGCAAAACTTCATGTGGGTCATATTATTCATGGCTGATAATATTTTTATTAGATTCCTCTCATCGAGAGGTGTAGGATTGATATAAATATCATCCGATTCCGATAAGTATTCATGGAGATATGAATTTATTTTGATTATGGAATTATTATCAAGCCGACCTACAACTCATGTAGGCTCAGAAGCCCAACAGTCGCATCTATTCACCCACCAACGTTGTGTATAAATATAAGAGGACTTTTCCTCATTTGGACTCACTCAACTCATCACATCTCTCTCTCTCTACTGTGCAGATATGAGTCTCTTCTCTATTGCGCTGAAATGGGTCTCTCTCTCTCTCACATGTGAAACCGGAAGCTGTTGAATTTGAAGCTGCAACTGCAGAAGTAAAGATTGACTTGCGTGGCCTAGAAGATCTCCTCTTTGGAACTGCGTTGTAGGTTCATCTGAACCTCCTTTGAAAGCCGCAACTTTTGGTGGTGGAATGAAGTCAATCCCACGAACGGTTTGCAAGATATCGACTGCCCTAGTTTGAAGCCGGAAACTGCTGAAACTGAAGCTGCAACTGCAGAAGTAAAGATTGACTTGCGTGGCCTAGAAGATCTCCTCTTTGAAACTGCGTTGTAGTTTCATCTGAACCTCCTTTGAAAGCCGCAACTTTTGGTGGTGGAATAAAGTCAATCCGACGAACGGTTTGCAAGATATCGACTGCCCTAGTTTGAAGCCGGAAACTGCTGAAACTGAAGCTGCAACTGCAGAAGTAAAGATTGACTTGCGTGGCCTAGAAGATATCCTCTTTGGAACTGCACTGTAGGTTCATCTGAACCTCCTTTGAAAGCCGCAACTTTTGGTGGTGGAATGAAGTCAATCCGACGAACGGTTTGCAAGATATTGACTGCCCTAGTTTGAAGCCGGGAACTGCTGAAACTGAAGCTGCAACTGCAGAAGTAAAGATTGACTTGCATGGCCTAGAATATCTCCTCATCTGAACTGCGCTGTAGGTTCATCTGAACCTCCTCTGGAAACTGAAACTTTTGATGGTGGAATGAAGTCAATCCGACGGTCGGTTTGTGAGATATGGTCTGCCCTAGTTTGATAATGAAGCCGCTAATGCTGATGCTACTGATCTAGGGTTTGCTACTGCTAATATGAATCAGATTTATTGTACTATTTCTCTCTGCTGAATTATTGAAGATAAAAGAAGATTTGATCAAAGGGTTTCCCCACACATTGTGGGGTTTGTCCCTGGCTAGCCGCCATATCTTGTGTCTCTTGTCTTGGCTTGTTTTCTGTCGATCGTTTAATGTTCTATCTGCACTTTACTTTATGTACATGTGATTGCTAATCGGTGGAATATAATAAGAAAAAGAAGTAAACTATTATAAGCATAGAACATACCATAACTTAACATGGTATTAGAGCAGAGGTGAAGAAAAAGCCCGAGCAAGAGCAAGAGCAATCATTGAAGAGAAGATTGGCAAGGCTATCCTAAAAGAACTATGGGGTCCTCAACACTCTTTCCTGCCGAAGACAAGCTCCGTGAGAACGCTGACTATCACGAATGGAAGATGTCTATCGATCTAACCCTTGAAGATCAAGGAGTGCTGGACCATGTAAGAGGCAATATTGTTGAGCCTTCATCAAATGCATCTGCTGCTGCCTCGAACAAATGGAAAAATGGAGAAGTCAAAACAAAGAAGATCATCCGGGACTCTATCGACAAGTGCTTGGTGGCCTACATCTCTGATCTAGACACCTCCAAGGAAATCTACGACAAACTGGTGAGTTTATTTAAAGTTAATGATGCAAATCAAGTTTTGTTTCTTAGAAATAAGTTGAGGGAAATCAAGAAGGGTAAAGATGAAAGTATGCAAGCATACTTCTTAAGAATCACTGAGATCAAGAACGATCTCCTATCTATTGGGGAAACCATTACTGACAGAGAAATGACACTCACAACTCTCGGAGGATTACCATCTGAATGGTATGTGTTCAAGACTACTCTTCTGAACAATAATGTAATTCCTAGTTTCGAGGAATTAATGGCTAGATGCATTCAAGAAGAAACAAGGGAAGAAGAGCAAGAAATGCCCATGCCTAAAGGTCCTCCTGCTGCCTTTTCTTCTCATGCTAAGAAAAGAAATAATTCCGGGACTAAATCAAAAGGAAATGTTGGACCTAAGGGTGGAAGAAAAGGATGATGTTACATCTGCGATAAAGAAGATCACTATGCTAGGGAGTGCCCTGATAGAAAGGACTCACACCAGGATGATGATCAAAATCCCTCTGATGGCAAATCAAAGGAATGACAAATTCAACAACAAAGGTAAGAGGAGAGCTGGGGATTGAGGAAGAGGACAACCATTCAAGAAGGCTAGAAAGTCCAGGATGTATTAAATGCACATGACCTCAAAAGAACCTAGCGTCCATCTCGGTAATGGAAGACAAAGGCTACAAGGTAACCTTCAGCAATGGCAAGGTATGTATATGGAAAAATAATGTTAAAGATGCCTTTACTCTTGGGTTTAGTGTTGATTCATTATATCAGGTTGATGGAAGTCTGCTAGGTGTCATGTCTTATGACACATCTCTTCAGTTCGAACTTTGGCATTAGAGGATTGCCCCCCTTCATTATAAAGCTATACTCGGTGTAAGACAAATGGTGACAGGGATGCCCGAATTTTGAGTAGAGAAAGAAGGTGTATGTCCAGGATGTGCTGAAGGAAAGCTCAAAAGGGGACCATTCCCCTCAAGCCAAAGCAAGACCTCCGATATATTACAATTGGTTCACTCAGGCATACCTGAGGTTGGCATTAAGAGGGAGACTACTACACCACATACTCTTGAGCAGAATGGTGTGGTGGGAAGGAAGAACTGCATGATGATGGAAGCTGTTTGGGCCATGCTACATGATCAAAGACTTCCGATGTTTCTATGGGCTGAAACTACAATCACCGCCGTATATGTACAAAATCGATGCCCTCATCAAGCATTAGGTTCTAAGACTCCTGAAGAAAATTTCATCGCAAGGTGAACAATCTTCCGACTTTGAGGAGCTCTCAAGAAGCCGACACCGAGGAGCCGAAAGAAAAGGATGATGAATAAATGCCTGATGCAGAAGAACCCATGGATCTGATTGATTCTCATCCACATGAGCCTTCCTCTTCTAGGAAGAGGCCTTCATGGCTTAGGGGGATACTTGATGATGTTGAAGGACATGCTGCACCCTGAGGAACCTTCCGTCAAAGTAAGAAACTTAACAAGTATCAGGGATACCTGACCATCATGAGCACGATCATACAAAATGAACCTTCATCATTCTCAGATGTCATCAAGCATTAACGATGGAAGGATGCTATGACCATAGAATATGAGTCTATTATGGAGAATGATGTCTGGGAAGTAGTTCCGAGACCCTGGACAAGACAATTGTTACTTCAAAATGGCTTTACAAGATAAAGCATGCAGCAAATGGAAGCACGGAAAAGTATAAGGCTCGTTTTGTTGCTCGAGGTTTCTCCCAAAAGGAAGGTATAGACTATGATGAGATATTTGCACCTGTTGCCAGATATACGACCATTCGCTCGATCATAGCCCTTGCCGCTTCACAAGGATGGAACCTACATCAGATGGATTTCAAGACTGCGTTCTTGCATGGCTCGATCAAAGAAGAGGTCTACGTGGAGCAACCCGAAGGATTTGAGATTTATAATCGAAAATCTCATGTATGCAGGTTGAAGAAGGCTCTCTATGGGCTGAAGCAAGCACCCCGAGCATGGTATGAGAGGATCGATAACTACTTGATGAAGCTGGGATTCACTAGGAGTGAAGCTTATCCTAACCTTCACTTTAAGGTTGAAGATGACAAGCCTCTCATACTGGTGTTGTATGTGGATGACCTCTTTCTAACAGGTGCAAACCCTCTCATTCACAAATGTAAGAGGGAGATGGCTTCTGAATTTGAAATGAAGGACCAAGGACTTGAAGTGTGGCAGAAGCCTAGGGAAATTTTCCTATCTCAAGGAAAATATGTGGTAAATATATTGGAAAGATTCGGTATGATGGACTGCAAGCTTATGACTACCTCGAGGATCTTAACTTTTAGAAGTTATATGGTAGTGATGTCGGACCAGACTTGGGAAATGCCTCTGAGTTTCAAAAACTCATTTGCATTGATGTTCTTGGTGAACCTCCGTCCAAACATATGTTTTGCAGTTAGCATTGTGAGCTCATATTTGTTTGAGCCTCACTGGATTGATGCCAGGAATCTTTTGAGATGTCTTCAGGACACAATCTCTCATGGATTAAGATACACTGCTGGAGATGTGAGACTACTTGGATATACTGATGTTGATTGGGTAGGCAGTGTGGTGGACCGTAAGAGCACTTTCGGGTACTGTTTCACCTTCGGATCTGCTTCGATATCCTGGATGAGCAGGAAGCAAAAGTCAGTGGCTTTGAGCACCGCCAAAGCAGGATATATTGTTGCTAGCATAACCTCGTGTGAGGCACTCTGGTTGCGAAAGCTCTTCAGTGAGCTATTTGGATTTACATTGGATACCACTGTGATTCTCTGTAACAACCAGAGGTGGGATTCGATTATTGAGGAATCCCGTATTCGTCAATTGCTCCAGCAGATAGACATCATCTGGGATATGGTAAGTTGATGAGCAAGGAAGCTCCATCACATTAAGATGATGTACAGGTTGATACACCTTGTCAAAGCCCCGAGGAAAGATCTAATCTGTGATTTTCCCAAACGACTTGGAGTCGGCAAGAAACCTTTGTACAAGGGTCCTGCATGTTGCATACATTGAGCTCTGGGAACTCTGAGGGCTTGCGGTTCCTACTGGAGCAACATATGACCACAGGGTGACTCACCCTCCCCTGGTGGTGCACACTAGGACAAGATGATTCGCTCTCTTGTGGAACAGGATGATTCGCTCTCCTGTGTAGCAGGATGATTAGTTCTCCTGTGAGGCCTGGATTGATGTGTTCTCCATGGCAGTCTGGATTGATGTGTTCTCCATGGCAATTGTAGCAGGATTGATGTGTTCTCCTATGAGGCCTGGATTGATGTGTTCCCCATGGCAATTGTAGCAGGATTGATGTGTTCTCCTGTGAGGCCTGGATTGATGTGTTCTCCATGGCAATTGTAGCAAGATTGATGTGTTCTCCTGTGAGGACAGGATTGATTAGTTCTCCTGTCGAGGCATCCTACCCATGTAGTCTGGGACTCATGGGAAGTACCTCTCATCTGATCAATGAGCAGGGAAATGAAGTTAGGGACCATAGTAGTACCGATGGACGCATCGTTGTAACTACCGTACTCCCTACGCTAGGATGACCTCCATTGATCTAGGATCAATGATACTGGTCTGGGACCAGTAGTAGGAGTTGTACCATAACGCTGACTTCGGGTCGATTGAGACTGGTCTGGGATCAGTGGTACATACTCTGAGACTGACTTTGAGTCAGTGGAGGATGATATTGGTCTGGGACCATTGGAGTTGTACTCACTATGACGCTGACTTTGGGTTGGTTGAGACTGGTCTGGGACCAGTGGTACATACTCTGAGACTGACTTTGATTCAGTATGATACATCCTCAATCATTTCTTCTTCTTCATAATTCGGACAAAAGCAGAGTAGAACAAAACAATGCAAGAGCAGAGCTGAACAAAACAAAACAGTAAAGATCAGTGCAGGGCAGAACAAGACAAAGCAGAACAGGCAAAATAGAGCAGAGCAGGGCAAGGGTCAGGCTGTACAAGGCAGTGCATTTGATGGATGAATAGTAACGACTGATAGACAGATTGCAGATGAAGTTCTCCATGGTTGAGAGGGAGTGTTAAAATTGGCAACCAGGGCAAAACTTCATGTGGGTCATCTTATTCATGGCTGATAATATTTTTATTAGATTCCTCTCGTCGAGAGGTGTAGGATTGATATAAAGATCATCCGATTTCGATAAGTATTCATGGAGATATGAATTTATTTTGATTATGGAATTATTATCAAGCCGACCTACAACTCATGTAGGCTCAGAAGCCCAACAGTCGCATCTATTCACCCACCAACGTTGTGTATAAATATAAGAGGACTTTTCCTCATTTGGACTCACTCAACTCATCACATCTCTCTCTCTCTACTGTGCAGATATGAGTCTCTTCTCTACTGCGCTGAAATGGGTCTCTCTCTCTCACACATGTGAAGCCGGAAGTTGTTGAATTTGAAGCTGCAACTGCAGAAGTAAAGATTGACTTGCGTGGCCTAGAAGATCTCCTCTTTGGAACTGCTATGTAGGTTCATCTGAACCTCCTTTGAAAGCCGCAACTTTTGGTGGTGGAATGAAGTCAATCCCACGAACGGTTTGCAAGATATCGACTGCCCTAGTTTGAAGCCGGAAACTGCTGAAACTAAAGCTGCAACTGCAGAAGTAAAGATTGACTTGCGTGGCCTAGAAGATCTCCTCTTTGGAACTGTGTTGTAGGTTCATCTGAACCTTCTTTGAAAGCCGCAACTTTTGGTGGTGGAATGAAGTCAATCCGACGAACGGTTTGCAAGATATCGATTGCCCTAGTTTGAAGCCGGAAACTGCTGAAACTGAAGCTGCAACTGCAGAAGTAAAGATTGACTTGCGTGGCCTAGAAGATATCCTCTTTGGAACTGCACTGCAGGTTCATCTGAACCTCCTTTGAAAGCCACAACTTTTGGTGGTGGAATGAAGTCAATCCGACGAACGGTTTGCAAGATATCGACTGCCCTAATTTGAAGCCGGAAACTGCTGAAACTGAAGCTGCAACTGCAGAAGTAAAGATTGACTTGCGTGGCCTAGAAGATCTCCTCATCTGAACTGCGTTGTAGGTTCATCTGAACCTCCTCTGGAAGCCGAAACTTTTGGTGGTGGAATGAAGTCAATCCGACGGTCGGTTTGTGAGATATGGTCTGCCCTAGTTTGATAATGAAGCCGCTAATGCTGATGCTACTGATCTAGGGTTTGCTACTGCTGATATGAATTAGATTTATTGTACTATTTCTCTCTGCTGAATTATTGAAGATAAAAGAAGATTTGATCAAAGGGTTTCCCCACACATTGTGGGGTTTGTCCCTGGCTAGCCGCCACATCTTGTGTCTCTTGTCTTGGCTTGTTTTCTGTCGATCGTTTAATGTTCTATCTGCACTTTACTTTATGTACATATGATTGCTAATCGGTGGAATATAATAAGAAAAAGAAGTAAAATATTATAAGCATAGAACATACCATAACTTAACACATACCCAATGAACATCTGGATGGGGTATGTGCCTTAGAGGTAATGTGGTAGCTCACATAAAGCCTCCTAGCATAATGTTCTCAAATGAAAATGAGCTTGTCTAGTTAAGGCCTTCAATGACATTGTTCGTTATGATATAGATGATTGATAGGTGACTTATCAATCCGAATCTTCTTATGATAATTCTTCAAGATTAAGATTCCTTGTACTTTATGATGGGATTATGAATACCTCCCTAGTTAAGAGGGAGTGTTGGAAATTGTTGTTGGTCAAAATTGTCAATGATATCAATATGAGCATTGATGAAGATAATGATGCATGGATGAATGTTGGTTGGAAAATAAGATGAAGCCTTAGCCTTGTTAAAGACACTCTAAATAATAACACACTTGCAGCCCTAAAGAAGAAGCCCTAGCCTTGTTAAAGAGACTCTAAATGAATAACACACTTGCAGCCCTAAAGAAGAAGCCCTAGAATATGATGAAACCCTAAAGGCTATCATGGAAAAACATATGATGAAACAAAGATTTCCATGGATAAAATAATGATGGCAATTCACAAATATAATTTTATTGATGGGAAAATGACCTTATTTAAGAATGGAATTGGCACAGGGTCATAGAATACATTGAGCTATTTCCAACGTGCTATTGTACACGTTTTAACTCCTAATAAGGTGAGAGAATTATTTTACAAGTTAGAATAATATATTTTTTGATGCTAGCCGACATGAGCCTACATGTGCAAGTGGACTCATCCTCTGGCGGACGTGTCATTTCATCATAAGTCAAAACGTGCGTAAATATGAAGTTGAACTCTTCATTCTTGGCATCAATCTCGGTGATGACAACCACGAGAAAGAAGAAGGAAAAGAGTTCACATCTCGTGAACCAAGGACGCAAAGGAGGACAAAGAATTATGCTCGGGAAAATTCTGTGTTGAACCTTTCAAGCTCAGACTACACCTCAGACTTGTCGAAGAAGTGCAGACCTCGGATCTGAAGAATAATCATGTGGAGGTTTGGATTAGTGGCTCGGTAAAACCTGTTAGAGGCACGGATTTGCCAGCCAGAGGACCTGTGATACCTCAGACCTGTGGTTATTCATCTGTGATACCTCCTACCTATGGTTATTCACCTGTGGAGGGCTCGGACCTTGAGAACGGTCACCATTATAGCTCGGACACGTGGACAGTCATCTGTGGAGAGTTCGAACCTGTGACAGGTTTGTGGACAGTCATTTGTGGGAGCTCTGACTATATTACAAACTTATGGACAATCACTTGTAGAGGCTCAGACCTGTAGCTTAACGTTGAACGCTCAGTCTTGTTTACAAAAAACTCGGACTTGTTGGCATCTATACCCCAGATCTGTGGCAGACTGTGGACAGTCATTTGTGGGAGCTCAGACTATACTACAAACTTGTGGACAACCACTCGTAGAGGTTCAGACCTGTAGCTTAACGTTGAATGCCCAGTCTTGTTTACAAAAAGCTCGAACTTGTTGGCATCTATACCCCAGATTTGTGGCAGACCAGTCTGTGGATTATACCTTTTGACCAATGACCTTATTCTCTGTGATTCAAACTAGGGCATTTCAGTGATCTAAGGGAGCATACTTGGAGTTACAATTACAACATTTTTTGGGGTAGTCCTATAATCATCTTTTAGAGTTTCTTGATGACATTTTTTTGCATCCCATTGACATCATTTGGACCTGAGTTTGAAGTAAAGAACTTGGAGACTTGGAAGAACTAATAATTCTGGGCAGTGAAGAATTTTGAACAGTGAAGAAAACTCTCATTCAAATCTTGGAAAATGGGCAAATTAGGAGTTTGTGGCAGTGTTGTGGAGAAACTGTTTGACCATTGAAGGAAGTCCTAAATTAAGTCATTTATACGTTCTATTTGTTAACTAAGTTGAAAGTTGGAGCCTCTTATAAGTTGAAAGTTGGAGCCTCGTAAAAGCAAAGGTTGGAGCCTTTGCTGAAGATAGGGTTGGAGCCTTTGTTGAAGATAGGGTTGGAGCCTCGTAAAGTCCAAGTTGGAGCTTGGAAATAGGTTGGAGCCTAGTGGATTGAAGGGTTGTAGCCCTCAACATTATTGTACTCAATCTATTGGAAAAAGAGGATTGGTGTCCTCATCTGTTCTTAATAAAATTCCAATTATTTACTTTCTGATTGTAATTGTGAAAAATCTTAACTGACATTAATTATAACAATTGAATGAAATGTCAATTCACCCTCCTCTCAGTGTTTCAACAATTCATATCAGAGCCACCTTCTTCATAATCTGCCTAACAGCTGGAACAAGGATTCTTAGTCACAATGACTAGTAAGGATTCAAGAAAAATCCCTCAATTTAATGGAACAAATTTTGCCTTTTGGAAATGTAGGATGACATTTTATTTAATGTCTATTGGACCAGAAGTTGACAATCAATTCTAGATGGGTATAAAGTTCTATCTTCTCAACCAATAGATCATAACAGAAAATAGAAAATGTCAAATCACTAAATTCCATAACAAGTGGAATTTTTGATTCAGAATTTACGAAAGTTATGAACCTTGAATCTTCCAAGGAAATGTGGGACAAGCTTATTGTTGTCTATGATGGAGACTCCAAGGTCAAGAAGGAAAAACTCCAAGCTCAGGAAAAATTTGAGAGCCTTGAATTGGATTACAAAGAAGACATTGCAGCCTTTTTCCTCTGAGTGGATGAAGTTGCCAACTCACTCAAGGGTCTAGGTGAAAACATTGAAGAAATTACAGATGTCCAAAAAGTTTTGAGGTCACTTCCAGAACAGTTTGATTCCA
Source organism: Pinus tabuliformis (assembly GCA_031772625.1). Lineage (NCBI taxonomy): Eukaryota > Viridiplantae > Streptophyta > Pinopsida > Pinales > Pinaceae > Pinus > Pinus tabuliformis. Next base: position 834,880,838 of record CM062815.1, read on the forward strand.
AAGTTAGTGCCATAGAAGAAAGGAAGGACTTGCATACCCTAAAAATGGACAAATTTCATGTGATTATCATTGCATATGAAATGAGAAAAGGGATCCCAAACCCTAAGGAAACGACATTCAAGGCTTCAAAAAAATAAAAAAGGGAAAAATTGTAATTATAGCAGCGATGATTCTAATATTGAAACAAAACATGCACAATTCATGAAGAAACTAAGGAAAGGGTCCAAACTTAAATGCAAGTATCCTCTCATTTGTTTCAAGTGCGGTAGAATAGGACATTATGCTGCAAAATGTCCTCATAAACATAATAGTGATGATGAAGATGAATACAAAAAGAGGGTGGTCAAGAAGAAATGGTCAAATAAGAAAAAATTATTCTCCAAACTAGATGACTCTGATGAAGAAGAATTCTTGATTAGAAAGAAAAAATCAACTAAAATTACCTTTCTACTCAAAAGGGATAATGATGATTCTGATGAAGAAGATGACTACACTAGAAGTAGTGAGGTATTATTCATGGTGTTTACAAAAAATGCTGAAAAAGAAGAAGGAAATGTAGATGAATTACTAATGAGTGTTAATGAAGAAAATGAGAAATTAAGGTAGAAGGCCATTTTTCTCAAAATAGAAAAGGAAGAAATTTTGAACAAAAAACTAAAAGAAAGAGAAGAAATATGCGAGAAACGTGAAGTTGAAATTGTCTCTCTAAATAAAGAGTTGAATCAGGTTAGTCATAGCTGGAAAAGTTCTCAAACTCTTGATACCATCCTTGATACTCAAAGACCTCAACGTGATAAGTCAGGGATTGGTTTCAAATGTGAATCGTCAAGTTCAAAGAAGAATGCCAATAAATAAATCCAAAGATGTTAAGTTGACATCCTTTGTAATCATCCAAAAGAAGAGAAGTTTTTCCACCTAGAAAAAAGATCCACCCACAACAACCCAAATAATGAAAGAAATCTATCTTCGGGAAATAATATTACATCAAGTCAAGGCTATCCAAACAGGTATCAAACTATCTTTCTTGGTTATTTTTTTACTGTAAAAATTTTGGTCATCAAGCGAAGCATGGCAAGGCCTATAAGGATAATAGCTCAAGGAGATATAAGACCAATTATCAAAATAAACCGCTTGGCTCAAAAGAACAAGCTCAAACCAAGACCTATAATTCATTTGTTCCTTTGGCTAAGTATGATCTAGTATGTTCAAAATGCAATGATTTAGATCATGATGCACAAAATTGTCCACTTATGTCAAAAAGGGAAGAGTTGAAAAAGGAGGAACTCACTACAGATAAATGTGGTCTAGCTTTATGTCCACAAAATGATGAAAATCAATGTTTTGTGGATAGTGGATGTTCAAGACACATGACAGGGGACCAAAAGAGGTTTATCTCATTAAATAAAAGGGATGGAAATGTATCCTTTGGAAGTGGATCTGCTAAAATTGCCAGAAAAGGGGTAGTTTCTCTTGTTAATGGAAAGGGAAAAGCACAAAGTGCACTGCCGGTAGAAGGGCTCAAACCCAATCTTCTAAGCATTAGCCAGATTTGTGACCAAGGACATAATGTTATCTTCAGTACTAAAGATTGTGAGATAAGAAAATCCTCTTCAGGAGAACTTGTGGGAAAAGGAGTAAGAACACAAGATAATGTGTACATTTTGAGTAAAATTCAAGAATAAAAATGCTAATAAGTCAAACAGATTGAAGTTGGTTATGGCACAAGCGATTGGGGCACCTAAATTTTGAAAACTTGGTTAAAATCAGCATAACAAGTGCAGTAAGAGGCATTCCAAAAATTCTAAAACTGGAACAAGTTGTGTGTGGCCCATGTCAACATGGAAAGAAAACTAGAAATTGCTTCAAGACTAAGGAATTCTCAACATCAAAGCCTTTGGAGATCATACATGCAGATTTATGTGGACCAACCAAAACTCTAGCTCTACAAGGAGAAAGGTACTTTTCTCTATTTGTAGATGACTATACTAGAATGATGTTGGTATTATTTATAAAATTTAAATCTGAAGTTCTTGAATGTTTTAAGAATTTCAAAGCTCTTGTGGAAAATGAAAAAGAATAAAAAATCAAGTGTCTTAGAACATATGGAGGAGGAGAATCTACTTCAAAGAAATTCAATGATTTGTGTAAAATACATGGACTCAAAAGAGAACTTTATGTAGCTAGAACTCCTAAACAAAATGGAGTTTGAAGAAACTTCTACCTCGATAGCTCGATTGGAAGCTATAAGAATGTTTTTTGCATTTGCCTGTTCAAAAGGGTTCAAAGTTTCTCAAATGGACGTGAAATCAACATTTCTAAATGGTGATCTAAAGGAAGAAGTTTACACGGAGAAACCAGAAGGGTTTGATCTAGCAAAAGGAAAAGATTTCGTATGTAAATTAAGAAAGGCATTATATGGATTGAAACAAACTTCTAGAGCTTGGTATGCAAGATTGGATCATTATCTACAACAACAAGGTTTCAAAAAGGGGGTGGCTGGAAATAATCTCTACATGAAGATAGACAAGGATAAATTCTTAATCACCCTTGTATATGTTGATGATCTGATTTTTGCCAGCAACAATGATGCGATGAATCATGAGTTTTCTCATAACATGTCTAAGGAATTTCAAATGTCTATGATTGGAAAATTATCTTACTTCCTTGGAGTACAAGTAATTCAAACAAAAGCAGGTATGTTCATATCTCAAGCAAAATATCTTAAAAACATGCTTGAGAGATATGGGATTGAAGAATGTGTTGTTGTGAGCACACCGATAACTACAAATTTCAAATTATGCAAAGATAATGAATCCCCTTTGGTAGACACAACTCTTTACAGATCAATAATTGGCACTCTTCTATACTTAAATGCTTCACGACCCGATATTATGCAAGCAGTAGGTATGGTGGCAAGATTTCAATTAGCTCCTAAGGAATCCCATTTAATGGTTGTAAAAAGAATTCTCAAATATTTGAAAGGCATCCTAATTTTGGCCTATGGTATCCCAAAAGCACAACTCTTACATTGATAGCTTACACCGATGCTGATTGAGATGGAAGCATAGACGATCAAAAAATTACTAGCGGAAATGCATTCTTCATAGGAGACTATCTTGTATCTTGGCTCAACAAAACAAATCTTCTATATCTCTCTCCACAACTAAAGCTGAATACATAACTGCTGCAGATTTTTGTACACAAATATTGTGGATGAAGGAAACACTTAAGGATGTCAATAAAGAAACTACTCAACCAATCATTATCTATTGTGGCAACACCAACACCATCAGTCTTTCAAAGAATCTGGTAATGCACTCGAAGACAAAACATATTCCAATCAAGTATTATTTCCTCCGAGAACAAGTTGCAGAACAAAATATCATATTAGAATATGTCAATACAAAGGAACAAATTGCAGATATTTTCACAAAACCCCTACCACAAGAAGCATTTGAATATGTTCACCAAAAGATGGGGTCATTTCTCTTGCATCACATTAAAACAACACATTGACAAAGGAAGGAGCACCATGACAGGGGGAGCAACATGACAAGAAGTAGCGTGATAGGGGGAGTACTCGAACACCCCATTTTCCATTGATGTCATAGGGGGGAAAATGTTGGAAGAGGAGAGAATATTGTTGTCAATGACAAAGGGGGAGATTGTTGTCAAATTTGTCATTGATGTCAATATGAGCATTGATGAAGATAATGATGCATGGATGAATGTTGGTTGGAAAATAAGATGAAGCCCTAGCCTTGTTAAAGATGATCTAAATGAAGAACACACTTGTAGCCCTAAAGAAGAAGCCCTAGCATATGATGGAACCCTAAAGGCTACCATGGAAAAACATACGATGCAACCAAGATTTCCATGGATAAAATAATGATGACAGTTCACAAATATAATTTTATTGATTGTAAAATGACCTTATTTAAGGATGGAATTGGAATAAGCTTGTAGAAGACAATGAGCTCTTTCCAACAAGCTATTACACACCTTTTAACTTGTCATAGGCAGAGAGAAAATGATTTTACAAGTTGAAATAATATATTTTTTGATGCTAGCCAACATGAGCCTACATGTGCAAGTTGGTTCCTCCTCCAAGGGACATGTCATTTCGTCATAAGTCAAAAACGTGTATAAATATGAAGTTGAACTTTTCATTCTTGGCATCAATCTCAGTGAAGGCAACCACATGAACAAAGAAGAAGGAAAAAAGTTCACATCTCGTGAACCAAGGAGGCAAAGGAGGACGAAGAATTTTGTTTGGGCAAATTCTGTGTTGAATCTTTCAAGCTTAGACTACACCTCAGATCTGTAGAAGAAGTGCATACCTCAGATCTGCAGAACAATCCTGTGGAGGTTCGGATTAATGGCTCTTATAGACCTATTAAAGGCTCGAATTTGCAAGCCAGAGGATCTGTGATACCTCAAACCTGTGGTTATTCACCTGTGGAGGGTTCAAACCTTCAAAACAATCACCATTACAGCTCATATCTGTGGAAATTCATTTGTGGAGAGCTCAGACCTATGATAGGTGTGGGGAAAGTCATTTGTGGGAACTCAGACTATATTACAAACTTGTGGACAGTCACTCGTAGAGGCTCAGACCTATAGCTTAACATTGAAGGCTCAGTCTTATTCATAAGAAGCTCGGACTTGTTGGCATCTATAACCCGGATCTGTAGCAAGCTAGTATGTGGATTAGACCTTTGGACCAGTGACCTTATTCTCTGTGATTCGGACTAGGGCATTTCAGTGATGTAAGGGAGCAGGCTTGGAGTTACAATTATAACATATTTTGGGGCAATCCTATAATCATCTTTTAGAGTTACTTGATGACATTTTTTGAAGCAGCCCATTGACATCATTTGGAGTATACTTTGATGTAAAGAACTTGGAGCCTTGGAAGAACTAAGAATTTCGGACAGTGAAGAATTTTGGATAGTGAAGAAAAATCTCAGTCAGATCTTGGACAATGGACAAATTAGGAGTTTGTGGCAGTCTTGTGGAGCAATTTTTTGAGCATTGAAGGAAGTTCCGAAGTAAGTCATTTATACATTCTATTTGTTAACTAAGTTGAAAGTTGAAGAGTTGGAGTCTCATAAAGCCCGAGTTGGAGCCCTCAACATAATTGTACTCAATCTATTGTAAAAAGAGAATTAGTGTCCTTATCTTTTCTTAATAAAATTCCAATTATTTACTTTCTGGTTGTAATTGTGAAAAATCTTAACTTGCATTAATTATAACAATTGAATGAAACACTGATTGTCATTATTGAGGTGATAATGACAATCTCCTTCATCAATGCAACAAGGTTTGGCCTTTGCCTTGTGAGGTCTCTCACAAGCCCTACTAGACTTTGAGGCAACATGAACATTGGAAACTTTATATATATGTGTTTATGTGTGTGTATGTGAGAAAGAGAAAGATTGATGAAGTATATGCTCTTAGCACATATGATAAGGTGGTACAACCTTCCAGGCTCTCCAAACCCTCGCTAGTAAGAAACATGTAAAACCCTAGCTCCACTAGATATACTCTGATGTCTCCTTAGGGATGAAACCTAGCTCTAGACATGCATAATGCTTAATAAACCCTAATACCTTTAGACAAAATAGGTAAAATACAAGAATAAATAAGAGAAAGAGGGAGACTAGAGCTTCTCTTCCCACATCTCTAATTTAAGAAATATAAAATGTAAACTCTACAACCAAGCATTGATGATGAGAATGACACACCCCTTCCTCTATTTATATGAGAAACGAAGGAAGATCTAGTCCACTGGACCTAGTCCATTACAAGAAATCTACAAGATGCTAGTAGGTCTACAATTTTCAAGCACTCCTACAAGTGATACATGTCAAGGTAAAAGGTGATGGGAATCCATAAGCAAGGCTCCAAGATAAGGGTGCTCCTTATCCAAGGTCAAATGCTCTAGTGCTTCTATTAGGCCATATGATCCTCTTGGTCCACTCCACCTACATGACCAATGATGCAACCCATGTGTCCCCAAGTGAACTCCAAGACTTCATGTAAGCATCCAAGCAACCTAATGTTGCCTAGGGTTCAATGCCCTCTTTCATCATGCCAAATACTCCCCCAATGTAAAGTGTTCTCCAAGTGAACAATGTTTCCATGTAACCAACATGTAGAATGCCACCAAGTTGTCTCAAATGCTCCAAGGAAGAATGCCAATCAAGCATCTATATGAGGTCTATCAACCAATTAGTAAGACACTTCCAATAGGGAAGTCCATCATGGATCAATCAAGAGCTAACAATCCACCATGCACCCTACATCTCATAAAGCACCCCTAAACATGGCATGAACACTTTCGAAGTAACCCCGAAAGCTAACAATTAAATATAAAAAATTAAAAAAATGACTTTCAATGTTTTGTAGTAAAGCATCCTTCTTATTGATATCTTAATAAAAGATGCCAAAGAACTCTAAAATATCGAAAACAATGGTTAACATATAATTGTAGAAATTCATATATAGAAGACTTCCCTTCAAGCAAAATAATACTTTCGAAAAAATGAACTTCTAAAGTTTGTTCAATCAATATATTTATAATAATAGCTTTATATCCAATGAATGACTTGCAATAAATAATTCTTACAAGAAAACTTCTTGTGACATAAAACCAACCTAAATCCATCTTATCTCCAGATCTACCACGCTCCTAGAGGGATCAAATCTCTTTTCACTCTAAAAGAGGTTTGAATATCAAGAGATTTGATCCCTCTTGGCGCTTGGTAGATAGAGTTAAGATTGATCTAGGCTAGTTTAATTTTCCCCTTTAAATACACTACATTCTACATGAATACCATGGGTTCTCAATCCCATGTGTCATTTTTATTTTATTTTTATAGGATTATTTTTATTTTATTTTTATGGGATTATTTTTATTTTATTTTGACTGAGTTAAAATATTTACATTACATTACATTGATATTTTTATGTTTATGTAATTTGACTTAGTCAAAATATTAAACATGACATTACATTACAACATATCTACCACACTAAGCTAGAAAGTGCTTCTTAGCACAATAAGGAGAAAGGTGAAAATTGTGATAGTAGTATTATTATTTAAAATTTCATGTTTTGTTACATGCTAAAAAGAATTCTCGAAATAATTGCAATCATTATTTTGCTAAGACTTAGATTTTTTTCTCCTTCTAAAAATGAGCCTGAATGCTATCTCCTAATTAATAGACAATACTAACTAGCAAAATACTCTTTAAGGCACATTAGCAATTAGCAATCCATGATGCAATGCACACTCCTTCCGACATTTTTATTTTTTCAAGTATGGGACAGTTTTTCTACTGGAAACATTGATTACACATATTAATCCCTATTAATGAGAGATCTAGTGAATGACGGAAAGATTCTTATGGCACGTTAGTGATTACTTTGTTCTTCTACACAAGGTTTAAGTCTATTTATCTATGTTATCCTAGATTGAGTTACAATTAACAACAACATTGACCTACTGTAGACATGTAGTAAATCAATTTACACCCACCAATATTCCCCTTGACAGAACAAAGATGTCAATGTCAGTCCTTTTGGACAACCACCTTGTTTATTTGCATGGAAGCTCAATTCATGACACTAATGAATGAAAAGTACTACGAGTAATTTAGGAAAAGCTTAGCATAAAAATCAACGAAAGTTAGAAGCTCACAACTTTTGATTTCAAATGTTCAAAGGACGAAAGACTTCAAATGTGAATACTTTTCACAGGTATCTCTCATATGTATACGTCCCCATGCATTTGATGAAGCATGTCCCTTAGATTATATTATAATGACTGGAGTTGTTACAATGATAAAGTACACGATCCTTTTTCGAACCTGCTCTGCTCCCATGTGAGGAGATGGTTAAAGACATCCCATTCTTCCTATTTTAGGAAATCCTCAATCATCCCTGTTAATCTGACGTATTCGGATCACCTAATATTATCTCCTGTGCCATTATTCCTACCTCTGCAGCTATCGATGCTCTTGTGAACTTTGAATGAAAGAACAGAAGACCTTTGGCCAAAAAATGTCTAATTCTGCATGTTTACCTCTCCTAATCATCATATTTGATTCATTCCTTACACAAAACCTGGAATATCTTGAACTGAGAACAAAAAGCAATGTGCCTCAAAAAATGTAACTCCAAAACATCAAACTCGTGTGTAAGGACCATATCGAACCCGGTAATAGGCACCTACGACCCTGATTAAAATGTATTCAGATCCATTCTGAAAAATGCAAATAATCAGTAGAATTTCAATTTTGTAAATATGTACATCAATGTAAAATATATCAAGGCATACATGGAACAGAAGTGCAAAATAACATAATAATCTACAAGAATTTAACATTTACTGTATTCAAATTTTAAGTACTGATATAAAGGACACCAATAACAGGAACATGACACCAAACCAATTTGTCATCATCCAACACAGTATGAAGAGTCTTTGCTTCAAAATTCTCATAGATGAACGACATAATGCAACATAAGTAGCCGTATGCCATTCCAATGATGAATATAGATGAAAATATTAGCAGCCACGAACACTGGAAGTATTATAAAGCAGAAAAGGGGCATTCAAATACAGGAAGCTACAAGGCCTGATTATGCATGGCTTAAAGAACAGCTGGGTAATATTTACTTTGTAGGCAACGGCACTGACAAGGCATTCTTGACTCAATCGATATTTTAATAATGGTTGTTGTTAATCCCATGGTGTGTATTCACAATCATATTCAATAATAAATTAGAATACATCCATAGAAAACAATCAAACAGACATGTCATTTGGAGAACTACACCTACAACCAGATATAGCACTAGTCCAAGGTTGCACAGTTAATGGACCTCACTAATAACCACCCTCCAACCTTATTAAGAAAACGATAACCTGCTGCTAGTTTATCCCTACTCATTAACTCAAGGCTCAATTTTCAAGTGCAGTAGCATCAACATTTGCACAATCATGGATTATTGAAGAGAAGCCTGTGAACATCATAATACCTCTTTTCAGATCTCTATTAAACCATCCTTGCAAGAGTTGTGTATACCATCACAGAACTATCTTCAAGTAAATCATAACAAATATCAAAGTCCATGGCATCTAGGATAAAAGGCTCTTGTTTATCACATGCAAATCTTCCCACCATTAGGTGTTTTGCTTCATTGACACTGCATTATATAATACAAGTGGCTCACATGGTTCTTAGCTCTGGATGAATCATCAATGCCTTTACGATATTCTAGGAATATCCCATGTGACAGGCTCAAAGCATATACATATATGGACAAAAATTTAAAAACCTAGTGAATGTGATTTCTGTGTTGGAAATACTTAGGGGCGGGGAGGTGTTGAATAATGTAGCTATGGTTGGTCTTCATAATGTACAATATTGTACTTGTAAAGATAAAAGTAATTTATACATTGTGTTGAGAAAGACATGTTCTTCATGCTTATCATTTGTTAGAAGAACAATCTAGAAAAAAGACATTGTAAAAAGCAAGAGAACTTGAACTTTTTTGTCAAATATATTTTTCCTCCTTAAGTGCCGAGTCAGCCCTCCTCATGTGAAGTCGGTTCAGTTTTGGAGAGACCTATTTGCTTAGCATGATGACTATAAATAGTCATTCATTCATTCCAGAAAAGGAATGGATCAGAAGCTTACTCATCTCTGTTCTAGCATGAAGGAAAAAGGAGAAAAACGATAAAAGTCGAAATTTGAAGCCTCCTGTCTCTGTTCTAACTCACTCTTGAAGGCAGAAGTTGTGAAGCTTATCTGTGGTTAGATAGAAATCTGGTATGCTCCAGAAGTCTGTAATGTGTGAAATTCTAAGTTAACAGAAGTCTGTAGTAAATCCGAAGTCCTGAGTATTATTCTGTGTGGAAGACAACCAATCTTGAGACCAGAAGTCTGTGATTCTAGGCCTTATTTTCTGTGATTCCTGGACTGTGGAAGAGGCTGAATCTTGGCCACCTTAGGGATCTATGGCGAAGTTCAGAATATACAATATTTTGGACAGAATTGGTGGAACGTGAACTTAATCATTAGAGGGCTGACTTGACACTTGGAGGTTGGTCTTATAGGTTTCATAGCTTGTCCATCTTGACTTTGATGTATCGGAGCTAAGGTGACAAGACAAGGAAGGACAGCTTGAAGAAGGAACATCAAAAGGAGTATCAAGAAAGGTCAAGACATCAAAGAGGACATCAAATAATCAAGAAGATGCAAGGATCACACCATCTAGAAGCTACAATAAGGAGAACTTAAAACTCTAGCTCATCTGAAGAAGGACTACACATTGAAGCATCTTGAAAGCTCTACATCCAAGGGAAGCAAGAACAGGTGTTGTCATCATCATCAAGGAATCAAGGTGATCTCCCTCTCTTTCAAGGATCACTTTTGAAGGAAGACATATTCGTCAAGAAGACATCTTCTATCATCCACATTATCAAGAAAGACATCAAGTTGAAGATATCACCATCAAGAAGCATCTTCACTTGACAAGTAAGTATCTCTATATTTATGTCTGAATCTGCTATCAAAATGATTTCATTTTTCAAAGAAAGCAACAATTTGGTTGGGTCATCAAACTTTCTTGCATGGAAGAAGAGGACAGATTTGATCCTCATAGAAAATGAAGTCGTTGAACATGTTAAGGGTTCAATCACTAAGCCTCCAAAGGAAGAAGCTCAAGCCCTAGCCAAGTGTATGAAAGGGGAAATTAGGGCTCAAAGGATCCTTATAGAATCCATCAAGGATCCCCTCATACCTTATGTTTGAAAGTTAGAGACATCAAAAGAAATCTACAAGAAGTCAATAGAATTGTTCTCCGTAAGCACCGCTGGAGAAGTTATATCCTTAAGAACTGAGCTATACAGGATATAGATATCAAAGGAAGAAGGAATAGCCTCATACTTTATGAGCGTGTCAGAAATATGAGACCAACTGCAAGAGCTGGGGGAAATAATATCTGATATGCTCAATGCACTACCGGAGGAATGGGGCAACTTTGTATCAAGCATCTATGGAAAGAATGAAGCTACCCCATTCAATAAACTTTGGTCATTATGTAAGATTGAAGAAACTAGGTCAAAAAAAAATAATGATGTGGGACCCAATGACCAAGTTCAACCATTTGCTTCCATGGCTAATAGAAAGGGAAAGTTTGGAAAATTTGGTCCTCAGAAAAAGAAGAAGAAGGATATGTCGAATTTTAGGTATGTTCTACGCTTAGAGCAATTTATTTCAATTTTCAAAGTTAGCTCAATATTTTTTCCAGATTAGCAATCACATCAGCATAATAGTAAATTGCACATAGAACATAAACATAAATCGCAAAAGACAAGCCAAGACAAGAGGATACAAGATGTGTCGCTAGCCAGGGACAAAACCCAATGTGGGGAAACCCTTGATCAATTCTTCTTATATGTTCTTCAATAGTTCAGCAGAGAGAGAGAGATAGTACATATACAACAGAAGTCAACACTTTGACTTATCTAAATAAGAGCATAGATCATCTCTAAGAAGATGATATATGAGGTAGCTGAACTCAGTTAAAGACATGCTGTTTCAACTGATTCTCCAAGGTGACTCCATTACCATGTTGCACCTATCATTGTGTTGCTCCTCATCTTCATGCTGCACCATGTTGCACCCATCATCACTATGCTGCATCTCATCATGCTTCACTAATCATGATTGTACAACATCATGTACCATTGTTGTCCCATGTGCCATTGTTGCACCAATCAACACCATGTTGCACCATTACTTCTTTCATGCTACCATACTGCGTTGTCTCTGCTCTCCCATGCGCCATTGCTGCACCATGTTGCCACACTGCCTTCGCTGCTGGATATGGCCTATGGCCTAGCCCAGCATCAAGATAGACTATGATCCACAGTCTTAGGATACACACAAGGCTGTCATCAACATGTACAATGTTGATCTATGTATTGTAAGAGCTTCTTCTCATCAAGATATTTGAAGAGACCTCTCCTATTAACTTGATCCAAAACAAGTCAAAGCAATGACCCAACACAAGTCGCTAATGGAGAAGAATACATACTTCTACACTTCTATTCATGGGCAGTGTTTTGGTCACTGGTTAGGGCTCCCACTGTAACCTACAACAACCCAACAATCATGCCCAAAACACACCTTAAATTATGCGGCCTCCTCTCCTCTCCAAGTTAAGTGATCTCACTGTTTGAGGAGGCACCTACAACTCCTTGTATTGGGATGTTTGACCCTCAAAACAGTACCTACAGGCCTGCGGCTTAATCACAACAGGAAGGTCCCTTTACGTAGCCTGTTATAAGAGAATATCCCTTCATTTTCTTGCCCAGAACAGTCCCTAATTATTGCGGCCCTCCAACAAGGTACTTCGGCCCTCCTTCCAGCACTCGGTCACCTGAAAATGTCCCTTCAAACCCTCGTTGGCCTGTCTTCCTTACTGCGGCTAGGGCAGGATAGACCTGCGTATTTGGGCAGCGTGAATAGGCCTTCTTCACTGTGCTATATCTCTCCTTTAGGCAGCGTAGAGGGAAGGTTGGGCAGCATATAGAAGTAGGGGTATCCTCCCCTGAATTGCGGTTGGACCATCCTCTTTAGGACTGTCGCTAGGGAAACTTGTTTAGTCTCCCTTCCTCTTGCGTCTAGGGCTTCATCCTCCCAGATTTCTCTTCCACTAAAACCCAAAGCGAGTGGAGAGAAATCAAGAATGAAGTGTGTACAAATGACTCTCAAGTCACCTCCTTTTATACTAAAACATTGAGCAGACGTGGGGGTTATTTGGTTGCTGGCCAACCTTGACAAATTGTCCCATAACACAAATAAATTCATATCTCCATGAATACTTATCGGAATTGGATGATCTTTAGATCAATCCTACACCTCTCGATGAGAGGGATCCAAGAAAAATATCAGCTGCCATAAATAAGATGGCCCACATGGAGTTTGGCCCTAGTTGCCAATTTTAACACTCCCTCTCAACTAGGGAGAAATCCATCTGCTGACCCATATGTCAGACTATATTATCTTTGCCATCAGTGCCCTGCATTGCTCTGCTGAACCATGAAGAAGAAGAAGAATTGATCGAGAATGTCTCATACCATGCTCTAATGACCCGAAGTTAGTTCATACCACTCTTATTGATCCCAGATCAGTGCCAAGAGAGAGTGAGTTATATCACTCTTATTGACCCGAAGTCAGTTTCATTGATCCCAGATCAATATCACAGGAGAGTGTCTCAAACCACTCATACTGATCCCAGATCAGTTCCAAGAGAGAGTGAGCTCTATCACTCTTACTGACCTGAAGTCAGTTCCAATTGATCCAAGATCAATGTAGGTCATCCTAGCATAGGGTGTATGGTAGATACACGATACGTCCATCGGTACTACTATGGTCCCTAACCCCTTTTCCCACCTCATTGGCCAAAAGAGAGGTACTTCCCATGAGTCCCAGACTGCATGGGTAGGATGCCTCGACAGGAGATCCACTCATCTTGTACATAAGTCGCCACGGGGTATCACAAGAGAAGGCTGAACCATTCACCCTATACACAACACACCACTAGGGGAGAGTGAGTCGCCCTATGGTCGCTTGTCACTCCAAGAAGTACCCCAAGCCCTCCAGAGCTCCCAGAGCTCAATGCATGCATCATACAGGACCCTCATAAGAGGGTCTCTCAACGACTCCAAGTCATTCTGGAAAGTCACAAATTTGACCTTTCCCCGAGGCTTCGACAGAATGTCTGCGACCTGCACATCAGTCCCAATGCGATGGAGCCATCTTGCTCATCGATGTACCATATCCCAGATAAAGTGGTACCTGATGTCTATATGCTGGAGCGATCATAGAATACGAGATTCCTCAATGATCGAATCCCCCTCTGGTTGACACAGAAGATCACGGTGGTATCCATCATGTGTACAAACAGCTCACTGAAGAGCTTCCACAACCAAGCAGCTTCACACGAGGTCATACTCGTAGCTATGTATTCGGTCTCAGCGGTGCTCAAAGCCACTGTCTTCTGCTTCCTGCTAATCTAGGATATCGTAGCAGAACCCAAAGAGAACCATCACCCATAAATGCTCATGAGATCCTCCACACTGCCTGCCCAGTTAGCATTCGAACAATCATGCAGCTTCACATCTCCGGCAGTGTATCTCAATCCATGAGAGATTGTGCCCTTAAGATATCTCAGAAGATTCTTGGCACCAATCCGGTGAGGCTCAACCAAATATAAGCCCAATATGCTAACTGCAAAACATATATCCGGACGGAAGTTCACCAAGAACATCAATGCGAATGAGTTTATGAAACTCAGAGGCATTTCCCAGATCTGGTCCGACATCACTACCACATAAGTTATGAAAGTTAAGCTCCATTGAAGTAGTCACGGGCTTGCAATTCACCATTCCAAATCCAGAATCCAACTCCCTCTTTTGCAAATGAGAGGGTCCGCACCTGTCAAAAAGAGGTTGTCCTCATAAGGGGCCAGTATGAGAGGTCTATGATCCACAACCTTCAAACAATGGTTTGGATCGGCTTCACTCCTAGTGAATTTCAGCTTTATCAAACAACTATCAATCATCTCATATTAAGCACGGGGTGTTTGCTTCAAGCCATAGAAGGCTTTCTTCCACCTGCATACATGAGATTCCTGATCATGAATCTTAAACCCCTCGGGTTGTTCCAAACCTGTGGACCTGCTACATGAGGGGAATGGTCCCCTTGTAAGATTTTCCTTCGGTACATCTCAGACATGTACCTTCATGCTCTTCTTGAATTCAGGCATCCCTGTCACCGTCTGACTCACATCGGGTAAGGCCCCATAATAATAGACCTTCGGTGCTATAGACAAGATGTGTCAATTGACATGGTCCCCAATGGACTCCCTACAACTTGATACAAATTGCCAACCCTGAACCCATGAGTAAAAGCATCTTTGAAAATTATTTTTTCAAACACGTACCTTTCCATCGATGAATGCCACACCTTGAAACCTTTGACTTCCATTGCCGAAATGGACACTAGGTTCTTCTTGCGATCAGGTACATATAAAGATTATTGTAAATGAATCGAGTTACCCTCATTCAATTGAGGGGTAACATTCCCTACACCCTTTCCGGGATAGGTGGCATTGATTCCAAGTATAATCCCACGATTGTTTCCATCGCTACCA
This sequence comes from Pinus tabuliformis, assembly GCA_031772625.1. Taxonomy (NCBI): domain Eukaryota; kingdom Viridiplantae; phylum Streptophyta; class Pinopsida; order Pinales; family Pinaceae; genus Pinus; species Pinus tabuliformis. Next base: position 834,896,075 of record CM062815.1, read on the forward strand.
AATTAGAGAGAGCACCCTTCTATCCGATGAAGTGCCTTGAAGCACTACAATCAATAAGCCAGATTCCCAAAGAGTCTAAAGGAGAGAGCCAATGTAAGATAATGCTTCTTTATCTTATCAGAAACAACATTTGATTCTTCATACCTGGGGTTCCTTGCTTTCTTTGAAGAGTCGGCTATTTCCTTGATGACCTGCATTCCTTCAATCATTGAAGATGTCCCTGGAATGATTGTTATCATCATCAAGTGATGTGTCCCTACCATTCGGACACTCTTTCGCATAATGGCCAAACTTATTGCAAGCAAGGCATCTTCCTTTCCTTCCACCCTTATATCCGGACTTCCCATTGAAGTGATCTTTAGGTAGGCCATCAAATGCTTCCGCTGAACCACTCGGATAATATTCTTTGCTTCGACTTCACCCTTGGTGAATTTGAAGAGCAATGAGGAATCCATTGAGCCTTTTGTCCTTTCCCAACTGTCTGGTGATTTCTCTTTCACTCTTGCTTGGGCTTTGTTTTCACCTCAACTCTGATACCATGTTAATTTTAGGTATATTCTATGCTTAGAGCAATTTATTTCAATTTTCATAGTTAGCTCAATATTTTTTCCAAATTAGCAATCACATCAGCATAATAGTAAATTGCAGATAGAACATAAACATAAATCGCAGAAAACAAGCCAAGACAAGAGGGCACAAGATGTGGCGCTAACCAGGGACAAACCCAATGTGGGGAAACCCTTGATCAATTCTTCTTATATGTTCTTCAATAGTTCAGCAGAGAGAGAGAGAGAGATAATACATATACAACATAAGTCAACACTTTGACTTATCTAAATAAGAGCATAGATCATCTCTAAGAAGATGATACATGGGGTAGTTGAACTCAGTTGAAGACATGTTGCTTCGACTTATTATCCAAGGTTACTCCATCACCATGTTGCACCTATCATTGTGTTGCTCCTCATCATCATGTTGCACCTCACTGTGCTGCACCATGCTGCAACCATCATCACTATGTTGCATCTCATCATGCTTCACTAATCATGACTGTACCCATCACTGTATTGCATCATGTACCATTGTTGTCCCATGTGCCATTGTTGCACAATGTACCAGTGCTACACCAATCAACACCATGTTGCACCATTACTTCTGTCATGTTGCCATACTGCACTGCAACATGCTGCCTCTGCTGTCCCATGTGCCATTGCTGCACCATGCTGCCACACTGTTGTCCCATGTACCACACTGCCTTCCCATGTGCCATTGTTGCACCATGCTGCCACACTACTGTCCCATGTGCCACACTGCTTTCCCATGTGCCATTGTTGCACCATGTTGCCACATTGCCTTAGCTGTTGGATATAGCCTATGGCCTAGCCCAGCAGCAAGATTGACTATGATCCACAATCGCAGGATACACACAAGGCTTTCATCAACATGTACAATGCTAATCTGTGTGTTATAGGAGCTTCTTCTCATTAAGATATCTGAAGAGACCTCTCCTATCAACCTGATCCAAAACAAGTAAAAGCAATGGCCCAACACAAGTCACTAATGGAGAAGAATACATAACACAAGTCACTAATGGAGAAGAATACATACTTCTGCACTTCTATTCATGGGCAGTGTTTTGGTCACTGGTTAGGGCTCCCACTGTAACCTACAACAATCCAACAATCATGCCCAAAACACACCTTAAATTATGTGGCCTCCTCTCCTCTCCAAGCTAAGTGATCTTGTTGTTTGAGGAGGCACCTACAACTCCTTGTATAGGGATGTTTGACCCTCAAAACAGTACCTACAGGCCTATGGCCTAATCACAACAGGAAGGTCCCTTTACTCAGCCTGTTACAAGAGAATATCCTTGTGTTTTCTTGCCCAGAACAGTCCCTAATTATTGCAGCCCTCCAACAAGGTACTTCAGTCCTCCTTCCAGCACTCGGTCACCTGAAAGTGACCCTTCAAACCCTTGTTGGTCTGTCTTCCTTACTACGGCTAGGGTAGGATAGACCTGCGTATTTGGGCAGCATGAATAGGTCTTCTTCACCATGCTATATCTCTCCTTTAGGCAGCGTAGAGGGCAAGTTGGGCAGCGTATAGAAGTAGGGCTCTCCTCCCTTGAACTGCGGTTGGACCATCCTCTTTAGGACTGCGGCTAGGGCAACTTGTTTAGCCTCCTTTCCTCCTGCATCTAGGGCTTCATCCCCCTAGATTTCTCTTACACTAAAACCCAAAGCGACTGGAGAGAAATCAAGAGTGAAGTGTGTACAAATGACTCTCAAGTCACCTCCTTTTATACTAAAATGTTGAGCACACGTGGGGGTTATTTGGTTGCTGGCCAACCTTGACAAATTGTCCCATAACACAAATAAATTCATATCTTCATGAATACTTATCGAAATCGGATGATCTTTAGATCAATCCTACACCTCTTGATGAGAGGGATCCAAGAAAAATATCAGCTGCCATAAATAAGATGACCCACATGGAGTTTGGCCCTAGTTGCCAATTTTAACACTAAGTCTCCAGAGGAAGAAGCTCAAGCCCCAGCCAAGTGTATGAAAGGGGAAATTAGGGCTCGAAGGATCCTTATAGAATCCATCAAGGATCCCCTCATACCTTATGTTGCAAAGTTGGAGACATCAAAAGAAATCTACAAGAAGTTAGTAGAATTGTTCTCCGTAAGCACCGTTGGAGAAGTCATATCCTTAAGAACCGAGCTATACAAGATGAAGATATCAAAGGAAGAAGGAATAGCCTCATACTTTATGAGCGTGTCAAAATACGAGACTAGCTGCAAGAGCTAGGGGAAATAATGTCTGATAAAGAAATAACCACACTTGTGCTCAATGCACTACCGGAGGAATGGGGCAACTTCGTAACAAGCATCTATGGAAAGAATGAAGCTACCCCATTCAATATACATTGGACATTATGTAAGATTGAAGAAATTAGGTCAAAAGCAAATAGCGATGGGGGACTGGGTGACCAAGTTCAACCATTTGCTTCCATGGCTAATAGAAAGGGAAAGTTTGGAAAATTTGGTCCTCAGAAAAAGAAGAAGGATATGTTGAAAGATCCAATGCTATGGTTGTCAGGAATATGGGCATTACAAGAGAGATTGTCTGAAATTCAAGAAGGACAACAAGAGGAAAGAAAGAAATGAAGCTCATATCACCAAAGAAGTGGAAGAACCTGATGAGAAGAAATCTAAAGGGATAGATCTTCACTATTAGGGTTTCTCCAATGCATAGCAAGGAGAAGTAGGAGGTGAAAAAGACCTCCACCATGGCAGTCAAGGTGAAAAGCATTATGACAAGATGCATCTTAGTAGAAGATGGCATCATAGTAGAAGCATACCATTGAAGCAAGAGCTCATGACATAATTAGAGAAGCTTGTAAGAATAGCTGAAGTAGAAGTCTACATGGATGTAGCAGTAATCTTATAAAATAAGTAGCTCTTGGTAATCTCATTGAAAGCATATATAGTACATATGGTTGAAAGAATGTCATCTAGCATGATAGAAGGAATTCATCATACATAATCATCATGAAAGGAGCATTTGCCAGATAAGGATAATCTAGATCCTCTGTTGGAATCTTCACTAGAAGTTTCACGTTGGAAGAAGCAAGTATCTCGCTGATTATTCCACCTTGTGTGGGATACATTGTTTAGAAGGATGATGGTATGGTGACAAAGGAGTGCAGCAGGTCAAGATGATTGAAGTACTCTCAATCAAGGAAAGGAAGTTGTCGAAGGAAGTCTAGATGACCAAAAGGAGAAAAGAGGTATGTATATATTTGATAGATTAAGTCATGTCATCATATAGTTGCAGATAGCATGGGTAAATACTCTACCTCGTGAGCATGATCAAGGATCTCTTCCTTTGAAAAGATGCATGAATGCATGGTTCACATATTGACTAGATGAAATCGACATAATATGTCCTCATATGGAATATGAGGTAGTTGACAAGATGAAGGAACTATGGATGGAATGTTCCTAGGAAGCAATTTGTGAAAAAAGTGTTGAAAAATGTGTAACTAGGTTCGGTCTTCATAAATATGAAATGTACTTTTGATTCTTGTATATTGTAAAATGAAAGAAAATTATTATTATTATTATTATTTTTGGAGCATGAGTTTCATGCTCAAGGTCTTTTATTTTATAGGTCAAACACCCATTGAGTGCTTCTAGGGTTTGTTCTAAGTCAAGAAGTCAAAAGAGTCATTTTCATAAGTTGAAGACCCCATTAGACACATTGTAACTTGTAAAGAAAATTATTTTTGTCATTAAAAGTGTCAAAATACCCTTCAAGACCAAGTCGGCCTAGCAGTTGAGACGCTAACCTATTTTGAGGAGCCACGTCCACCTTGAGAAGCCTATATAAAGGAGGGAACTCGACCTCCTTGAGACATTCGTCACTCACTCATTCAATCAAAGGAGAAGAGCAAGAAGGCAAGCGAAGAAGGAAGAGGTCGAGGAAAGATTTTTTTTGGGCTGATTCTCTCTCAGACATGTGAAGAAGAGAAGCTAGGGTTTGCTACTTCAAGGTCAAAATTCTCTATCTGTTGGAAGAGGATCAAATTTGTTGGAAGAAAGGTATACTAGGTCACCTACTAGCCCTAGACAACGAAGCAAGGCAAGCGAAGTTGTTAGGAGGCCTTGGAAGGCTAATTTCGCTCACACGTGTGGATGCAATAGCAGTTGCAGGGGGCCGAAAATTTCAGACCTACAGTATTGGCCAAAATTCTAAAGCTGAGGGTCGAAGTTGTGATGCTGCAAGAGATTTGACTAGTTTTGACTTGGACAAGGGAAGTGCATCATTCAGAAAGGTTGGACTTGGTCTTGGTCTAGAGGTCTTGGAATTCGTCAATTGAAGAATCTATAAGAAGAAAAGAGACTTTGCGGGTTTTCCTCTCAAGTGGAGAGGTTTTGGCCCTCGCTTGCAGCTTACATTATGTGTTCTTGTGTATTATTGTTCTTCTTGTTTTGGTAGTTGTTTCATGATATCCGGATTCCAAACATAATAATAAGTGAAGAAGCTGATAAAGTAAGAAAAAGTAAAAAGACATCACAAGCAGTTATCATAGAAAGAGAAATCATCTTAACTATTGCCCTATAGATTTCTCAAAAGAAAGAAAGGAGAGATCGTGAAAGATGCAACTATGGTTATGTAAGAAAAGGGAAGTCAACATCCGATGACTAGAAGAATTGATCATGACATCTCCATAGAAAAGAAAACCATGATAAGATTTGTAAAGAAAGGAGACCCTTGACATATGAAGTCTTGGAGATGTGTTTATGAATATGCAAGATGTTGATTTTGCAGGCAAGCAAGATGTCATGATGAAAGGCCATCACAAAAGCTAACTTTGATTTGATGTTCATCTTTGATTTTTGAACATCTGGATGGGTTGACACAGGGCTACCGAAAGAGGGTTGTAGATGTCAACTACAACTAGTGCTCATGTGGTTGGATGAAAGATCCTAAAGGAAACATGACTTGGAAGAGGTAGCAATATGAAGAAAAGCCAGATGTGGACTAGAAAGATCACTTTCTGATGAAGAAAAGGATGACATGACTGATACGGTTTGTGAAAGAATGTGATAGATCGTTGATGCCCTACTAATGATGAAGGCTCCATAATGAAGAATATGAAATTCATGACATCGAAAGGAGGAGCTCTAGTAGCAGCTGAAGGTACCATGATCTCCACCAAAGATCTCTTGTGGGAAGCATGTCCCTACTTAAGAGGGAGCTTGGACAAGTTCATGGTTAAGAGGGAGCTTGGACAAGTCCTCGAATAAGAGGAAGCTTGGGTGCATTCCTTTTATAGGAATGGGTATATCTTCCCTAGTTGAGAGGAAGAGATAGACACATCATTTTTATCTTCATATTGTGAAGAAAGAATGGAAGATTGGGTAAGCATTTGACATCCGATACTTTTGAGGATGTGGTAGGGCATCCAAGATAAGGGTAGTCATAGAGGACCGATATTCTTTGAGGACTGGGAATCCAAGATAATAATAGTCCTAGAAGGACATACCCTATGAACACTTGGGTGAGGTATGTGCCTTCAGAGACAATGATGGTGTCTGTCAGTCGTTGGTTTCATCAGCATCTTGTGGGGAGATAGAGCTGTTAGTCAAGGCCTTGCTATGTGACAATGCTGGTTGGTATAATGCAAATAGATGGCTTACCAATCTGTCTCTTCTTATGAGAATTCTTCAGATTGAGAATGTCCAAGTACCTTTTAAGAATTATGAATACCTCCCTAGTTAAGAAGGAGTGTTGAAATATGTAACTAGGTTTGGTCTTCATAATGACATATGTAATCATGAAATTTTAGAAAACTATAACCATTTCCCCATTCTAGATGACATAGGTTTGAGACATCTAATCTCTGCTACTGAACAAAAATACTTGTGTTTCAGACATTGGTTCTTTCTGCCTTGTAGAGTCTGCTGCAACACTTATGAACAGATCATCACAGACTGATATATTCAAGTTCCAAGTTTAGAAATTGTGGAGTTTTTATAAAAGCTTTTACAACTGTAAGAAAACATAAAATAAACCTAACACCAGCAGAATATACTCAACAGATGTTTTTCAATAATGTGCATCACAATAATTCAAAAATGAAGTTATGAGTATATGACACAGATGGAAGATTTTATGGTAGAGAGATACCAACCTGAATTCTTCTCGGTACACTGAGCCAAAAATCTAGATTTGGAATCACCTAGAAATGCAAGCATATTAACAAGTTAGAACCCTGAACATAGCTTTCTTATTAACAAGTTAGAACAGTGGACATAGCTTTCAGAATACCACCATTTCTATAAGTTCCTCACCCAGCCCTCTCAAAATGTTCACTATCTTAATAAAACATCCCTACAATAACAACTGTGAAGAAAGAAAACCTACAGGAAAGGGAAAAAGAAAAACACGGAGAAAGGGAGAGGTGATCTTCAAAAACAAAAGGTAAGAAAAATGTATTGTTTGCAAACCAATCACAATTACCACAAACTAGCTCAGCTTCAGGATAACATCTTAAATACCCTCAAAAAAGAAAGCTAGTAATCTAATGACTAAGCAAAAACATATATTTTTCCTTAAATAAATTCATTAGGAGGCTTTACGTAAAAAATGAATGACATTTTATACCAAGTTCGATGCAATGCTAGATTGGAATTCAAGATGAGGTCTATTGCAAGATCATGTCTCATCGCAATTTTCATATGAAATGAACTTTAAATATTTGTGTTGTTGCAGTATATGAGAAAATTATGCAAATCGTATTAAACCAATGACAGTAGGGCAAAAAGAACTGATACCTCTTTTCCATGGATTCCAAGCACAAAAAATCGATACACAATACCAGTCAGCAAATATGCTGTGAAAATGCACAACAGGCTGGAAAATTGAAAACACATTCAATAACATAAACATCAGTATCTATACATATTACATCAACCAACAGCAATGTAATATAAAGCATTCAAAATGACACAATATCTATAATGTCTCAGTTTCAGTGCTGTGCAATTCATTAACAACTGGCAATGAGAAAATATCAGTCTGTAAAGAGGCTTCTAGGTAACTTACACTATTAGAAGGGTACTAAGCCAACCCAACCCTTTCCCCCCTATAGATGTAACTGCAGGGCAACCTGCAGGATGCATCATTGTTGTTGCCTGTACACAAAATCATCATATCCATCAGAAAAGTCTGATCTAAATTCCTCACCTTCCAGAATTGCATGTTTTGTAAATTAATATTATATCTTAGCTCAAATTAAATCAACAACTGTTGAATTTCCCTCCACATCGAATAAGCTCCCCACTGACAGAATTTACTGATGAAATCACAAGCAATAACTCCTAGATTTATGGTTATATAAAACCAACCCTGAAATACTCCAATGCAAAAAATGTTTCATCCACTTTGTGTCAGAAGACAAATGAAAGATACTAGCCTTATGTCCAGAGAGAAATGTTACCAATGATAAACTGACAATGGAATCCATAAATGCAGACATGCACACCATGCAAGGATTGGTTCTGACATCTGGCATAGTATGAATTTTTATTTCATTTACATTCTTGTCCACCAAAACTTAGGTTTGGTACTAAATGAAAAGTTAACAAAGAATGAAAATGAGGAACAAATGTCTTCCCAGCCTTGGTGAAATATAAGGAAATACGTAAAAGATGCCTGAGTAATCTTCTAGACATCAACTGTAGATACCATATTTAGATACCACTAGAAAAATCCATTACTAAGCTGGTAACATGTACAGATGTCAAAGTATTGACACTCCAATAATATTTAAGATAGGAATTTTAAACATTTATATAATGGTCAATTGGTTTTAGTAAAATGTGTCTAATGTAACATTTGAACAATGAATCAATGCTAGGGCTTGTGCATGAGCTTTAGGTGCATGCTATTTTGTTTGGCACTTTGTACCATTAATCCCTGACCTGATTTAGCAAGTCTCTGTTGACATTTGTTATCCCACCTCCTGCTTCAAGGCCTCTAATAAACATTTATGGCTCAATCATGGCCTGAGGTGTTGGAAAATATGGTAGCCATGGTCGGTATTTTCATCTTGAAAAATAAACAGAAATTTGAATTTTTAAAAGTTGCCTCCAAAATTGATTAGGGGACTGGGCCCCTAAGAGGCACCCATTCAACCCCACTTGAAGTATAAAGAAAATCATTTCTCCTCATTTGGGGACACAATTTCGTCACACATATCTGATCCAGTGAAATTATTTTTAGGAGGCCGAAATTCTAGGAGGGCCGAAATTTCAGGAACATGGATTTTGTCATGGCACTTCATCATGATTTTGGTTTCTGGTCTGGTTATTATTCTGCTATTGTTAATTTTGATGTATAGATGAATCTGGAAACTCTCTCATAAGGAAGAACATTTTCTGGGTTTTCTTCTCTGTAACTGCCTAAATGATATGGAATTTAATGCTGTGCAAAAACTAATGTTTAATTGATCATTGAAGTAGTTATCAGGTGAAGAAAAACTTAATTCCAGCAGATGTCCTAGAAAATCAACATGGTATCAGAGCAGGTTTTCACTGAAGAGCAGTTTATTGCAAGTTCTGAGCATTTAAATCAATTTAAAGAAGGCCGAGTTGAGCTCATCAAGGACGAAGTCTGATGTAAGTCTCTGTGGTGTTATTTGTTTGTTTTAGGCCTGCATTAAGGGTTAAGAGAGCCGAAGATCAGTTCTGTAAAGGGTTTCAGTTCAGCAAGTTTGGGTGAGGGCTGAGCCCTAGAAAGAGGCCTAAACTGGCCTCAGATGTCCTCCTATTAAAGATGTCGAAGGTTCTGGTCTAAGCAGGGAGTTTTTAATAGGATCTATGACATAAAAAGAGACCTAATTTGACCTCTGATCCTGAAGAGAACCAGCGGTCCAGCGACAATCCTTTGACCAGGAGTTTAGTTTAATAGAGAGCATGTAGACTTGTGCATACGTCTGTCCACTAAGCCACATTGGACAGAGGTTGCTTCCAGCCCTAAATACTGTGGCGTTGTGTGACAAGTTTCAGATGTATGGGTTACCGTACCTTTGTCTGATCTATGCGAAGACTAATCAAGTCTGAAATTCTGCGGCATCTAAAATTTATGGTTTGTTGTCAATCTCTAAGGTATTTGAGCTTCTACAGCTCCCTTTTACAAATCTTCTGTGATTCAAATTTCTCTATGGCTAGGACTGAGCTACCTCAGATCTGATTCCTCTTGTGGAATATGAGCCTTCATGGCAATGCGAGTTGTCTACAAGTGTGGCAATCTCTTTACAAGCTTTGTGTAGATGTGAGCCCCATAATCCAGTTCTATGAACCCAAAGTCATAGCTCTATGGCTCTTTATGTGCAAAGGTAGCATTGTGCAAGCTCGCATGGCACCCTCCCAGATCTATCAAATTCTCTTCCTATGATATGTTCTCTTTTAAGGATGAAATGAAAATCAATGCAAAGAGGACCAAAACCCTTGTTGAGGCAGAGTAGAAACATGGATATTGTGAAATTTGTTGCAAGTTCTATGAAGATCAAAAAGTCTATAAATATCTGAAGCCAAACCTGTAGTGTCTCCTATAATCAGAAACAATTGCCTGGTATGTGAACTGTTCTGAGGTTAATTTCAGAAATTTGCAAAAGTAATTAAGTATATTCCTCTGTATTTAGCCCAAGTATCTATATTACTTCCGAAGATAGTGCGAGCTGAAATCTAGCCTAGAAAAAGGAACTCGAAGTCTTTGCTTGGATCTGTTGTGTGCATATTGTTGAGAAATGTAACTAGTTTCGGTCTCCATAATTGTTATTTTGTCTCATGTTATGATATAATTTTTATAAAGAAAATGTAAAAAGAAAAATATTATTAAAGCATGGGTTTCACACTTGCGTCATTGGTCAAATAGGTGAGCACATCCATTGCATGCCTATAGGATTTGTCATGTAATTTTGTCTTCAAGCAGTCATTTAGGCCTCTAGCTACAAGTCAAACTTCAGATGCACTTCAAGTCAAACTTTCGAAGCACTTCAAATTGGCCCTATTATAAGTCGGGCTTATGACACTTCAAGTCGAGCTAGAAGCTGTTCATGCCGGCCTTGTTTCAGACTACTCGACTTAGGAAGATTGGTATATATATCATGAGATTCGGATCTATTTGGGACATATCGGAAATCAGTTTATAATTCAATGAGTTAGATAGATTACAAGACAGAACTGAGACAAGACTAGATGACCGAAAAACATAAAAGAATCTGCTCCTAACCAAAACAGGAAGTGGTCTGCTCAGAGTGAAGGTACAGGGATATTTTGGAGACCCAAAAATTACATTCAGAAGCACAGTAAGAGGTCTGCAGGTCACAGGAAGCACAGAAGGACCAAGAGTTGCAGTAGGTACAGAGATCCAAAGTCTACAGTTAGAAGAACAGAGGTCCGTAGTTTGCAGGAAGAGGAACAGAGGTCCGAAGATTGTACAGTGGTATCTTAGAGGTCTGAAAGTTGCGACAAGAAGAGCAGTGAAGTCCAGGATGGCATTCAAACTCTTGAAGCTCGCAGGAAGTGGCATTTTGACTTGAGAAGACTCTTGGAGAAGTATTGACTTGTAGCTAGAAGGCTTGATTTGGTCTGATCTTGGAAGTCTCCTTTGAAGTTGATAAGAAGAGAAGTTCTTGTGGATTTTCGCCTGTTGGAGGGCTTTTTCCCTGGCATGGAGCCTACATTCGGTGCTTTTTGTCTCCTGTATTTACATTTGTGGTAATTGCTTGATGAAAGAAAACAAAAACAATTAGTAAGAAGACAACAAACTTCACAAGTAATTATCAAGCTAAGGAGAACCAACGTTAACCTACATCTACCTTGATTTTCCAATATGGTATCAGAGCTAAGGTAAAGAAGAGACACCACATCTAAAGAACAGAAAGAAGATCATCAATGTAGCAATCACTTTTGCAGACTTATTTGAAGGCATCTTTTAATAAGCAGTTCACCTCCAAAACTTTATGTCCAATCCAATGGCTTATATGTGCAAGGAAAGCAATAAGTTAATAGGAGCATCCAACTACACGGCATGGAAAAGAGAACTGACTTAGCCCTTAGAGAGAATGATGTCATGAAGTACGTTCTTGGAAAGGTCCCTGTTACAGATTCAGAGGATGAAAAACAAGTTGAAAAATATGAAAAAGGCGATGTCAGAGCTCAAAGAATTCTCTTTGAGTCTATCAAAGACCCCCTCATTACTTTTGTATCAGAACAATCTACATCCAAAGAAGTTGATGATACCTAGGTGAAATTATACTGTGTCAACACAAGAAGTCACATGATAGCCTTAAGGACTCAACTATATCAATAAAAAATGACTAAAGAAGACACTGTAGCTTCCTTTTTCATGAAGCTATAAAAAATCAAAGATAAACTCCTGGAAAGAGGTGAGAAAATATCTGATTCAGAATTAATCACAGTAACAATCAATGCTTTACTTAAAAAGTGGGATAGTTTTGCAAGTAGCATCTGTGCAAGGAAAGAACCTCCATCATTTGAAGAACTATGGTCTCAATGCTCAATAGAAGAATCCATCATAAAAGCTAGAAGTAATGCTCAATCTGACAATGAACTTCTCAAGCCTTTGCAGCAAAGGCAAGGAAGAATTTTGATAAGAAAAAGAACAAAAATAGGGATATGTCCGAAGTCCAGTGCTTTGGCTGTCATGAATATGGGCGTTACAAATCAGATTGTCCTAAGAACCCAAAGAACAACAAAAGAAAAGAAAGGTCTGGGGCATTAACAACTGAGGATGAAGAATCCTCTAAGAAGCATAATGAAGATGTCAAAGACCTCTACTATTGAGAATGATGACTGGTGTATCATACACCAAGTTTGCAATAAAGTTTTGGAGAATAAAGACATGCTTAAGAGATTTGTTTTCTCTCTCATCAGAACTAGTAAAAAGAGGAAGAAGTAGAGCATCTTGATTTGGCATTGCTCTTAAAAAAATAAAATCATGGAAGTGACAATGTCTTGTGAAGGACTTTGTAGCAGCTTCCTGTGATTATAAAAGACTAAGGTATGTAAACCTTGAGGTACATATAATTGTTTTTATGCACATAGGGTCTAACATGAACTGTATTAGGGTTTTTGGTACATGTTTGGTTCTAGGGTTTGTAGTCTTCATGTTGTTAAAAGTTGTTGGTACCTAGGATTTTGTAAAACCCTAGTCGGTACTTGGAAACCCTAGTCAAGAGAGAAACCCTAACCCTAATATGTTTATTCCCTGACAGAAACCCTAGCTTTTGGTTTCTAGGGCTTGTAGATAATTTAGGGTTTATGGGAATCCCTAGCAAACATGGAAATCTAGGGTATGACATAGAGACCCTAGAATTACCTAGGGTTTGTACTTGAAAACCCTAGAGTCCATCCTCTAAGATTCCATCGAATCCTTAGATTGCCAATTTCTTGTAATTGTATATTTTGCTTGGTGGTACTTGTCGGTGAATGTTGCAGGTACATAAGGAAGGAAGAAAAATGAGAAAGATCTATTGATCTTATGCCATGAAGAGCATGATGAATGGAGGGAATGGTAACTTGGTAATCAAGTTAGATCCTTGGGCACTTTGATAAAGGTAGACTCATATGGAGATGGGCCATGAGGATGTTGATGCTTTGTTGAAGAACACTATCATGTTGAGGTAAGTTTGATGTTAACATCTATTATTGGTTATATTGTTAACATGTTTTTGCTACTTGGAAAATGTAACTAGGTTCCATCTTCATTAATGTATTTGAGTCATCATGAAATGTACTTGTCAAAAGAATAAAGAAAAGATTTTTTATTATTGTATCAATGACTTATTAAAGCATGGGTTTCATGCTTGGGTCATCATTATATTAGTCAAAGTCTGTTAATTTTAGATAAAATGGTATGTTCTATGCTTAAGAGCAATTTTAGTTCAATTTTCTTATTAGCCCAATATCAATTTCCAGATTAGCAATCACATCAACAGGAAAGTAAATTGCAGATAGAACATAAACAATAACAGTAGAAGACAAGCCAAGACAAGGGGACATAGAATTTGGCGGATGCCAGGGAAAAACCCCAATGTGGGGAAACCCTTTGATAAATTCTTCTTATTATTCTTCAAAAGTTCATCAAAGAGAGAAAGTACAATATGAATATTCACTTGCCCAATCAAAGTGAAATCTGACCAGTCAAACAGCAACAACAGAAAGCCCTAACCAAAAAGTCTATGCTAGTCAACAGGGCAGATTTTGACCTCCAAAACAGCTCGGTCAAACTCAGTCAACTCGGCCTCCAACAACAAATCAAATCAACCCAAAAAAAGTTTGAAAATATCCAGCCAAACTTGGTCAAAGAAAGTCAACACTGCAGTCAAACCCTTCTGCAATCAATGCTGGTCAAACAGTACAGTCTGGATTGTTTTTTGTGCCTAGAAATGCAGCCTGCCCAAATAGAGATATCCCTCACAAAAACGCATTCAAACAGGTCAATGCTGGTAAAAACCCTTCCTGCAACTTTGGTCAACGCTGGTCAATGCGAGAACAAAACTGTCCTTCACATTTGTGGAGAACTACCTCAGAAATTCGAACCCAATCAAGAAGGAGAGAGAGATATGTGAGTGAGTGAAGTGTCGAAATGAGGAGGAGGCTCCTTGTATTTATATGCAAAGTTGTGGGCTTGACAACCTAAATTAGATGGCTGGCCAACCTTTACAATTTGTACATAATACAAATAAATTCATAATTTCATTTGTACTTGTCAGAATCAGATGATCTTTAGATCAATCCTACACGTCTTTGAAAGAGGAATTCAATAAAAATATCAGCTGCCTCATATGAGCTGTCCAAAGTGAAGTTTGGGCCTAGTTGCCAAATTTAACACTCCCTCTCAACTAGGGAGAACTTCACCTGTCAAAACATTTAACAATTTGTACCATCTCTGACATCCCTGTTATACTCTGCTCTGCTTGTATTGCTCTGCTGAACCATGAAGAAATAACGAAGAAGAAATGGTCGAGAATGTGTCATACCATTCTTCACTGACCCGAAGTCAGTCTCCAATAATCAATAGTGTATCATACCACTCTTCATTGACCCGAAGTCAGTCTCCATTGATCCCAGATCAATATCAAACATCCTAACATAGGGGGTATGGTAGTACACGATGCGTCCATCGGTAGTACTATGGTCCCTATCCTCATTTCCCTACTCATTGGCCAGATGAGAGGTACTTCCCATGAGTCTCACATTGCATGGGTAGGATGTGTCGGCAGGAGAAGGTGAACCACTCATCCTGCTTATATGCTATAGGAGAAAGTGAACCACTCATCCTATGCATATATCAACATGGGGTATCACCGGGGAAGGTGAACCACTCACCCTGTAAACAGTGCATCACTAGGGAAGGTGAACCACTCACCCTATGGTCACTCATCAATCCAAGAAGTACCCCAAGCCCCCCGGAGCTCCCAAAGCTATATATCCATCTCATACGCGACGCTCATAAGAGGGTCTCTCCACGACTCCAAGTCGTTCACGAAAGGTTACGAATTTGACCTTCCCTAGGGGCTTCGTAAGAATATTGGCGACCTGATCATCCATCACAATGTGTTGGAGCCTTATTGCTCCTCATTGTACCATATCCCGGATAAAGTGGTACCTAATATCAATATGCTTGGAGCGATCATGAAACACATTATTCTCAAAAAGACGAATCCCACTGTGGTTGTCGCAAAAGATCACGATGGTATCCAACACATGTCCAAACAGCTCACTAAAGAGCTTCCTTAACCAAATAGCTTTACAGGAGGCCAAACTAGCAACAACGTATTCAACCTCAGTGGTGCTCAAAGAAACCAACTTTTGCGTCCCGCTCATCTAGGAAATCGAAGCAAAACCTAGAGAGAAGCAACATCCAGATGTGCTTTTGCGATCCACCACACTGCCAGCCCAGTCTGCATCAAAGTAACCATGGAGCCTCACATTCCCGAAAGTGTATCTCAGTCCATCGATGATTGTGCCTCGAAGATATCTCAAGAGATTCTTGGCAGCAATCCAATGTATGTGATGAGGCTCGACCATTAACTGACTCAATGTATTCAAAACATATGTTCGGACGGGAGTTCACCAAGAACATTTGGGACCCCATGAGTTGACGATACTCAAAAGGATTTCCCAAATCGGGCCCAACAACACTTCTATGAAAATTTCTATATAGAAATCCAACTGCAATGATTAATATTATTCCTTCTACTTATTATCACAGAAATAAGTTATTCACAGTGTTCTTATGACAAATATCGAAATATATTCTACTGCAGCCTTCACAATTAAAATATTGCAGAAAGTAAATGCAAAGAAAAATACAGGCACAAATACAATCACAATGACAATTATTTTTGGACAATCGTCCCCAGAAAAACCCAATGTGGGAAAACCGGTGCAGTAGATGAGGGTTTCTTTATTATTCTTCAACAAAATCTCATGTACAAGTTACAACCAGCAAAACAAAAGTGAGAAAATTTACATACACTTCCTGACAAATCTCTGATTCAGGAGAAGTACTCCTCTTCCATCTGAGTCCTTCTGCGTCCCTCTGCATCAATTTTCCCACACTGGCCCAGCATCAAACTACTCACATAGTCCTAACGTCAACCTATCTCTACATTACCTCTTTCTGCGTCACAACTTCTGCACTGTCTCTCCCTGTCTGCGTATTCTTGCCTTGCACTCTCGAAAGATGTTGATGCCCTCTCTTCCTTTCTCACTTGCAACTCTCCCTCTGATTCAATTTTCTCCTGTCGAACTTCGACCAGTGAGTTCGCACCTTGCCCAAGGAAGACCTCCTCATTCTTTTGCCAAACTTCCAACCCTAGAAAATAATGCATCAACCCCATGTCCTTCATGTCGATGTCAGGCCAGGTAGTAACTCCACAAAGCAAAAATTGATTCTTGTAGTTTATTCCATCAGGTAGGTCTATTATATACATGAGAGAGAGACTGTTCAGTTCATCTCCCGATGACTGTTCATATTTCTCATTTATTTATTTACATATATTTACCCAATCACAAGGATTAGGTGTCAACATTCCCCCCCTTAATCTGAAGGGATGTTGGTGAGTCCAAGCATCATTCTGAATCGTTCAAGCTTTTCTCTTCTAAGTGCTTTGGTGAAGATGTCTGCAATTTGCTCATTTGTGGAACAATGACAGAGATGGATTGTTTTGGCCTCAACATGATGTCGAATCAGATGATATTTAGTATTGATGTGCTTCATTCGATCATGGAACTTTGGGTTCTTGGCCAACTTTATTGCAGAGGTATTGTCAATCATGAGTGGAGTTGATTGTACTTGTTTTACCTGCAAATCTTCAAGAATTTTCTTGAGCCACACAATTTCTTTTGTTGCTTCAGCTACTGCCACGTATTCTGCTTCTGTTGTGGAATTTGCTGGGACTGATTGTTTGCGTGATCTCTAGGAGACAGCTCCTGCCAAGACTCATAGCATATCCTAAAGTAGATACCCCAGTTCCTTTGTCTCCATCGAAGTATGAATCAGAGTATCCAATCAAGCTGAAGTCGTCCACCTGTGTATACTTGATTCCAAAGTCTTGAGTTCCCTTCAAGTACTTTAGAACTCTTTTTGCAGCAGACCAATGTCCCTCACAAGGCTTTTGCATAAACTTGGAGAGGACTCCAACATCAAATGAAATGTCTGGTCTGGTAGTAGTTAGGTAGTTGAGACTTCCTACAAGCTGTCTATACTTTGTTGCATCCTCAAATTATTTTCCTTCAATAGATGTGAACTTTGAGTTTTGTTCCATTGGAGTAGAAAGAGGATTGCACTCTGTCATGCCAAACCTGTTCAACAGATCTCCAATGTATTTCTTTTGAGAAAGAAATATGGACTTTGGATGTTGGGTTACTTCAATGCCAAGATAGTAATGAACATAGCCCAAATCAGTCATTTCAAAACTTTTCCCCAATTCCTTCTTTATGGATGCAATGTAGCTTTCATTGTTCCCTGTCATCAAAAGATCATCTACATATACCACAACATATACAACTGTTTTGCCAACTTTCTTGACAAATAAAGTTGCATCATCAAGATCAAAATGTTTGAAATTGAGTTTCAGAAGATGCTCAGTCAGTTTTTCATACCAGGCCTGCGGTGCTTGTTTGAGGCCATACAAGGACTTCACAAGTTTGCATACTTTATGTTCATGTCCTTTCACAGCAAATCCTTCAGGCCGGGACATAAAAACATTCTCTTTTAGATCTCCATTCAAGAAAGCAGTTTTTACATCCATTTGATGGACTTTCCAACCGTTATGAGCTGCTAGTGCAAAGAGTGTCCGGATGGTAGCCCATTTTGTTGTGGGGGCAAAAGTCTCCTCATAATCGACCCCTTCCTTCTGTGCAAAACCTTTTGCCACAAGCATAGCTTTGTGCTTGTCAAGTGAGCCATCAGCTTTATACTTGTTCTTGTAGACCCACTTGCAACCAATTGGTTTGGTTCCTAATGGAGGATCAACCAACTTCCAAGTGTCGTTCTTTATGAGGGCATCATACTCCTTTTGCATCGCTTCTTTCCATTCATCATGAGAAGCAGCTTCTTTGAAGGAAGTTGGTTCAAAATCTGTAGACAAGTTCAATTCACAATCATAAGAAACATCCATATCAACAGGTGAATTAGAGTCATCTACATCACCTCCATTTTGCCGGTTTGAATTTCTGGTTCCTGTCTTTCCAATTTCATCAGGATGAACACTTTCAAGTGTCTTTGTCACCCACTTTGGGGGACCTTTCTGAGATGGTCCAGGCTGCTCCGTTGATTGAGTTGGGACTGAATCAAGATTGAGTCTCCCAATTCTATCAATCACATCACTTAAAGCATCATCCGTTGTTGGAGTTTCATGCGGGGGAGAGTGTTCTTCAGAAGAAGATTCCACATGTTGATCTAGTATAGGAATCCCCCCTTCAAGATGTGGAATCTGATTATCAAATTCTTGAAATGATTTTGCTTTTGCGAATCTATCCAAGCGATCAAGTTGCCGCTCAACAACATTGTCAGTTTTGGATGATTCAAGAAAAATTACATCTCTAGATACAACAAACTTCTTATTTACTTCATCATAGAGGTGGTATGCTTTGGAGGTGTTTGAATACCCCAGGAAGATACACTTACGACTTCTAGCACCAAGTTTGTTTCTATGTACCTTTGGTATCAAGGCATAGCAGGTGGAACCAAAAACCCTGAGATGCTTTACCGAAGGAACATGTCCATACCACATTTCATAAGGAGTCTTGTTTCTTATAGCATTAGATGGACATATATTCTTTATATATGCAGCACATAGAACAGCGTCAGCCCAAAACATTATCTTTACATTTTTGAAGAAAAGCATGGATCGTACCATATTTAAGATTGTCCTATTCATTCTTTCAGCTACACCATTCTCTTGGGGATTATAAGGCACAGTTGTTTGATGTTTGATCCCATGTTGGCGAAGATAGTTTTCAAATTCATTTGATGTGTATTCTTTTCCATTATCAGTGCGAATAGACCCAATATGAGATTGTGCATCATTTTCAATCCATTTATGAAAATTCTTGAATGTTTGAAAAGCATCAGATTTGTTCTTCAATAAATAAACCCAACACATTCTGGTGTAGTTATCAATAAATGTCATGATATATTTATTTCCATTTGCAGAAGGAACAGGCATTGGACCACATAAATCTAAATGAATGAGTTCAAGCTTCCTATGTGCTCTTGAATGTGAATCATGAAAAGACTGTTTGCTATGCTTTCCTAGAATACAAGCATCACATTGCTTAAGTTTCCTAGGAATTGTAGGCAAACCAGCAACACCATTTTTCTTCAATAAGCGGAGACTATCATAGTTCAAATGTCCAAATCTAGCATGCCATAATAAACTTGATGGAAGTGTACCTTCTTCATGATGACAATTGTATGAGAAATGTTGTGCATGAGTAGAGGTTCCTTGCAGCTTGAGAAGCCTTTCTTCTTCTATTCCCCTCATGACAAGTGAGTGGTCAGATCCTTTTCTTACCTCAAGCTTGCCATCAAACATATGAATGGAGTGACCTTGCTGGTGGATGTGGACTAGGGACAACAAGTTTCTCTTCAGTTGTGGGAGATATAGAACATGATGCAGAAGAAAGTCTGGAAGACCAGGCAGTTTAAGCCTGATTGTGCCAAGCCCTGATGGCTTGATTTTTGATTGATCTGCAAAGTATACTGTTCCATCAACATTGTCAGTGAAATCTTCAAAAAAATCTTTTCTATGAGTCATGTCGCAGGTTGCTCCTGAATCAAGCAACCAATCATTTTTCCAAGAATCAAGTGAAGCATTAAATAGATCTTCATTTACTCCAATATTACATTGTGCCACAACATAGTGAGCGGATTCAGGTGCTTTACCTTTGTCTGTATCATCAGCTTTACCTTTCTGTTGATTTCTTTTCTGCTCAATTTTGTCCCATGGTAACTTGCATGTAGAGGCATCATGTGATCCATTTCTTTTGCAGCGAATATAGTGCAAATCTGCCTTTTCTCCTTGAGAATGTCTGCCCCCCCTGCCTCTGAAATATCTTCCTCTTCCTCTTCGTCCACCTCTTCCTCTTCGTCCACCTCTTCCTCTTGTAGAATCTTGAGCAGGGTGCTTTTCTTTATGAGCAAGGCACACAGTCTCTTCAGAAGATTCAGGGGCTGTCTCCTTTCCAAAAGCTTTCTCTTTCAGCAAACTTTTTCACAAGAGAGTCAAAGGTTATATCTTTGAGATTTCCATTTGCTTGCAATGACTCAAGATAATTAGAGTAAGTAGGATAAAGTGCCTTGAGAAAAGTGATAAGAGGAATATCCAATTCAACCTTAGTGGATTTGATATCATGCATTATAGATTTTACTTCAGATGCAAGAGCAAGAGGATCATTATTTTGCAGTTCAAGAGTGAAGAGTTTAATCATGAGTTGGACAACTTCAAGTGCAAAATGTGAGTCATAGAGTTCTTTTAGCTTTTGTAAGGCTTCAAAGGTAGTTGAATATGACGAAATATGGCGACTCACCTCTTCATTTATAGATGCTGCAATTAATGCATAAGCTTTGTTGTTCTTGTTTTCCCAAATGACGAGCTCTTTGTCTGAGGTAGGCTGTACTGGGTCATTGTCTCCTTCTCCGACACACACTCCTTTCCACAACTCATTGAAAATGAGAGTGTGTTTTATCATCCGGGACCATTCAAGATAGTTCTCCTTCCCAGTGAGAACTATTCCCACCATGGATGTGATTGAATGCATTCTGTAAAAAAAAATTACTTTTGCTGATAGAAAAATATTTCTGCTAGTATACAGTAAAATTGTACTCAAAAGGGCATTCTCAAAAGATTTCAAATCCACCATGTGACCCACATAAATCCATCATTATATAAATCCACCTCATATAAACCTCATATAAATCCCATAAATGTCAGCGGTTTTATATATATATATATCAGTATATATATATATATATATATATATATATATATATATATATACCAAAGAAAAAGATGATATTAAATATACCAAAGAAAACACTGCGACGCTAGCGATTTTGGTTGTTTAATTCATATCATGGTCAATAATCAATCATGCACCGCGAGCTCTACAAAGTTGGAGCAGCAACGGCATCACAATTTGGGAACCATTCCACGATCTCCATACCATTTCGACTTCTTCAAAACTCAATTACCATATCAGCGTTCAAAACTCAATTACAACATATTATATGTGATCGAAGCAACTATTACAAAGCGTCGAACCAAGTCTAAGTCGACAGAGCCACGAGTTACAAATCAAGTTGGCTATGCCCGCGCAGGTTCGAACCTCGCTATCGACGCAAATGAGGATCTAATGCCTGGAAATGAGATGCAAAAAACTGAGAATGAAAGGCAAAGAAAAATAGAATACAAATGTGTGTATACTCCACGCCAACACCAGAGAGCAGCGCATTCAATACAAGGTTACCATCTCGACTTCTAAAACCCTCGGTCCAAGAACATTTCCTTTGTCACCGCTTCGTATGACACAAGCTCAAGCGTGATTCCTCAGCGAAACAACGGTCATACATTCCTTCGGCATGGAGATAGACAGCAGAGCACTCAGTGATTCAGGGCGCGCTCGCAGAGATGTTTAACGTTATGTGAGAAAACGTTGACAGTCCAGATGGAATATGGTAGAGGCAGCAGCGTTTATGGACAGTCGCCTTCTGGCAGACAGAGAGCGCCCTTTTTTTTTTGTCAGAACAGCAAACGTTTATGGACAGTCACCTTCTGGCAGACAGAGAGCGCAGGAAAGGAATATGGCAGACAGAGGAGTTACAAGGAGCATAAGAGCTAAAAAAAGGCACTGGCTCTAATACCATGTCAGGCCAAGCAGTAATTCCACAAAGCAAAAATTGATTCGTATAGTTTATTCCATCAGGTAGGTCTATTATATACATGAGGGAGAGACTGTTCAGTTCATCTCCCGATGACTGTTCATATTTCTCATTTATTTATTTACATATATTTACCCAATCACAAGGATTAGGTGTCAATAGAATTCAACTTCAAGATTCTACTTGCAATCTTGTATAAGCCTAGATGACCCTATTAAAAACAAGTCATCCACATATAATACCAGAATAAGTGGCTCATTCTCTACCAATAAGTGGTAGACAATTGGGATCAACATCACTTTTGACAAATTCCAACTGCTGCAAGTAACTATCAATCCGACCATACCATTCTCTAGGTGCTTGCTTGAACCCATACAGGGCTTTCTTTAATTTGCAAACATGAGTTCTAATTTCATGAGTTTCAAAGCCTTCGTGCTATTCTATATACACCTCCTCTTCTATCACCCTGTTCAAGAATGTTGTCTTGATATCCATCTAGTGAATCTCCCATCCCATTTGAGTTGCTAGGGATATAACACATCTGATAGAGGTGTATCGAGTAACTGGGGCGAAGGTCTCTTCATAGACTATTTCTTCTTTCTCAACGTACCCCTTTGCAACGAACCTAGCCTTGTACTTCTCTATACTACCATTTGTAGCACATTTGATCTTGTAGATCCATCTTGATCCTACAATTGATCTATCCTCTGGTCTAGGTACTACTTCCCAAACATCATTCGTCATGATAGAGTTGTACTCTTCTACCATGGCATCCACCCAAACTTGGTGTTGAACGACTTCCTGAAAGCTAGAGGGTTCTTCAACTTGAGCTACCAATGCCTGGTATCTGTCAGGTTGTCTACGTTGCCTTTTCTCGGTTCTAGGAGCTCCAACAAACTCCTCTGCGTCCCTTAGTGTCTATCGTACTTCTCTGTTGGTTCTACCACTGGTGGTGGGAGGCTCAATCAACTCCTCCTCCTGATCCTGTTGTTCCATCTGCTGAGAACTATTTGGATTTCCTCCTTTTGAGGAAATATTGGTACTAGTCACTGTATTCGATCTAGGTGTTTGTCTTCTTGCCTATCCTCCTTGCTGCCCCTGCTGCTCCTGGACAGATCTTTTACTGGCATCTCTCAATATTTCCTGAAAGCTCTATCCTCCATGAACTTTGCATCTCATCTCACTACAATCTTCCTGCTGCTAGGAATGTAGATTTTGTATGCCTTTGAGGTCTCGCTATATCCTACGAGATACCCCTTTTTCTGCAGTCTGATCCAGTTTACTACGCTTCTCGTCTGGAATGTGACAATATGCCACGCTTCTGAATATCCTGAGATGGTTGATTCTCGGCTTCTTCCCTGTGAAGACTCCTTCGGGAGTTTTCTTCCCCAATGCTCTATGAGGAGCTCTATTCTGGATATACACCACGATGTTGCAAGCTTCTGCCCATAAATACTTAGGTAGATCCTGATCATACAACATAGCTTTTGCTGCCCAAACAATAGTTCTATTTTTCCACTCTGCTACTCCATTCTGCTACAGATTATATGGAGTTGTCCACTCTTTTGATGCCCTCCTTTGCGCAGAAATCTGTGAAGTCTCTGTTCGTATATTGTCCACCATTATCTGAACGCAATACCTTTATCTTTTTCCCTGACATATTTTCAACGAGAGCCTTAAACTCTCTAAACCAATCAAAGACCTCATCCTTGGTCTTTAATACATAGATCCAGGTTTTTCTAAAGTGATCATCAATAAAAGTGACAAAGTATTCGCCACCACTAAGAGCTCTTGTGGACATTGGACCACAGATATCTGAGTGTATTAATCTCAATACACATTCTGCTCTATTGTTACTTCTGGAAAAAGTTGCTTTAGCGTACTTCCGTAGCACGCATCCTCGACATAAGTCATCATGCTCACTACTAAGGGTTGGTACTCCTGTAACAGGCTCTCTGAGCATCCTTAGTTCTCCATGGTGTAAGTGTCCCATTTCCTTGTGTCATAATTCATTTCGTTCCTTTTCACCATTATAGTTGTTGCCTATCAGTGCCATTGGTGACTCAAGCAGCAATCTATACAATTTGTTGCTTCGAATCCCAATTTGTCTTTTCTTCTTCTAGCTTGGATGCTTGACGTATACTTTCTTTCCTATGAAGTATACATAGTATCCCTTGTCTTGTAATTGGGACACTGAAATCAAATTCATTCCTAATCCTAGCACATGCAGAACATTGGTGGCTCAGATGCTGGTCCCTGCTTCCGTCTGAAATGTTATGGTGCCTCTCCTTACTGGAGTACATTTCATTATGCTTCCCATAGTAATCTAGAAGTCCATTTGTTCTTCTCGATAGCTTGAGAAATGTTCTCATACTCCAGTCGTATGAGCTAAAGCCCCGCTATCAGTGTACCAAACATCTGTTGACGTTGAATTTGCTAGGCATGCAAATTCTTATTCTAATCTAGTCGACAACTCTAAGACACTTTGAGTATCCATCTTGTGCTATTTTCAACCGATTTCTGACGTTATCCTGCCCCAGCAACTGTCGCAGGAAAAACTACGTCCCACTTGAGAAAACCCCTCTTTGTTGAATCTTCTGTTGCGTTTTTTCTTCTGTCGCTGACAGATTTCGATCAGAAAATCTTACCTCTTTGTCAACTCACTCAAAGAGAGCTTTACCACGAAAATCTGGTCCTTCTCGTTTGAACTATGCAAACCCCTTTGAGATTCGAATTACTGCTCCTTCAGGAATTTCAAATTCCTTTCTTTCTTCAACGCTGGGTCTTCCAGCTCTTTTCTTCTTGCTTTACCTCAGCTCCGATACCATGTGAAAATTTCTAAATAGAAATCAAACTATAGTGATTAATATTATTCTTTCTACTTATTATCTCATAAATAAGTAATTCATAGTGTTCTTACGGCAAATATCGAAATAGATCCTAACGCAGCTTTCACAATTAAAATATTGTGGAAAGTAAATGCAAAAAAAAATATTGGCACAAATACAATCACAATGACAGTTATTTTTGGACAATTGTCCCTGGAAAAACCCTATGTGGGAAAACTGGTGTAGTAGATGAGGGTTTTATTATTCTTCAGCAAAATCTCATGTACAAGTCACAACCAACAAAACAGAAGTGAGAAAATTTACAGACACTTCCTGACAAATCTCTGATTCAGGAGAAGTACTCTTCTCTATGAGTCCTTTTGCGTCACTCTGCATCAATTTTCCCACGCAGTCCTAGCGTCAACCTGCCTCTACGCTACCTCTTTCTGCGTCACAGCTTTTGCGTTGTCTCTCCCTGCTCTGCGTCTTCTTGCCTTGCACTCTCGAAAGATGTTGATGCCCACTCTTCCTTTCTCACCTGCAACTCTCCCTCTGATTCGATTTTCTCTTGCGAGCTTCGACTAGTGAGAAAATCGATCTTACTCGGGTAACTGAGTATCTACCTCTGGTGTGTTTTTCAAGTGCCCATCAAGCCTCCTCTTATAATCCTCTCATTGATCAATGAATGGCCCAAATTAGATCCTAATCAATAGCTAGGATCATATTGACTTGATCTCCGCTTTCTTCTAGAAGTTTCACCCACGACTTGATCTCCGCCTTCTTCTAGGAGTTTCACCCATAGTTTAGACTAATACCCATTAATTATTTTAATTTCTTAAGTTTAGACTTAGGGTCCCATTAAAAATAATTAATTATTTTAATAAAACTGTCTCTAAGTGGAATTTCCCAAAACGATTTCTAGATATTGGAGAATACATGTGTCTAAGCCTCCCTGCAAAATTTGAGACTTAGATCGCATCTGATGCTACCAGAAATCAACAACTTCCGCATAACTTCTTGAAGTTAAGTTCCAATCACGGACTTGCAGTCCACCATCACAAATCTTTCAAGTATCTTCACAATGTATTTTCCTCGAGAGAGGAAAATCTCACGTGGCTTTTGCTAGATCTCCAATCCTAGGAAGAAATGCATCAGTCCTAGTTCCTTCATTTCAAACTCGGAAGCCAACTCCCTCTTACATTGATGAATAAGAGGGTCTGCACCTGTCAGAAAGACCACATAAAGTACCAAGATGAGAGGTCTATCATTCTCAACCTTAAAGTAAAGGTTTGGATCAACGTCACTTCTTGTAAATCCCAGCTTCATTAAATAGTTGTCAATCCTCTCATCCCAAGCCGGGGTGCCTGCTTCAACCCATAGAGTGTTTTCTTCAATCTGCATACATGTGTCTGACGATCTTGAACTTCGAACCCCTCGTGTTGTTCTACATAGACTTCCTCCTTAAGAGAACCATGCAAGAAGGCAGTGTTGACATTCATCTGGTATACGTTTTGTGCTTGTGATGTAGCAAGGGATATAATGTTGATTTGTCGTAGCATTGGATGTGCTCTACCAACAAAACTTGGTGGAGAGGCTAAGGCACATGAGATCTCCAATACCCAGAAAGGGTTTGGGCAAATTCTAAACAGTTTGGGAGATATTAAATTAATTAATATTTTTAATGTAATCCCAAGTCTAAACTTAGGGAAAATAAAGTATTAGTGTGAATTAATATGAAACTGTGTTAGAATGGTTCAAAGTCATGGATCAAGCCAGATCTAATCTTAGCCGTTGATTAAGGACTTAATCTCGGCCGTTGATTTGTCAACGAGAATAGTATAAGAGGAGCCTTGAGGGTCACTTAGAGAATACACTAACGGAGACCAGTCAGTTCAATTTCTGGAGTGGGGTTAGCTGAGAAATTGAACCAGTGGTCTGGTGAGTAGTCAGGAGGTAGCAAGTACGAAACAGAGAGGCGGGAGATCAGCGTAGAGGCAGAAGAGGGAGATGCAGGGCCAGAGGGAGCCACGCAGACGCAGCAGAGACTGTGCAGAGCCAGCAGGGCTTGCATCATCCACGCAGAGGCTACAAGAGAGACGCAGAAAGCCAGAGAGGTTGCGCAGAGTCTCAACAGGCTGATACAAAGGAGGTTAGCAGGGCTGTCGCTGCTATCATAAGAAGTGCTGGAGAATTTGTCTATCTGTGGGTAAGCCAGTTTGGCACCCTGTTGTACTAGAAAATTGCTGAATAATAAAATCCTCTCTTGCTGCACCAGTTTTCCCGCATTGGGTTTTTCCTGGGACAATAGTCCAAAATATCTGTGTCAATGTGTTGATTCTTGTGCATATGTTTGTTTCTGTATTACGGTGTGATATTTGCAGCGGTATTTATTTTAATGTTTATTGAAGTGATTTCATGAATAACTTATGGTGGAATAAGTAGGAAAAGTAAATAAGTTGTTGCAGTGATAGAATTTTCACATATAATCGAACAGATGGCAGTGTAGCGGGCAATTGGTGCAAATATCTCACTGTAGTCTACACCTTCCTTTTGAGAGAAGCCTTGAGCAACAAATCTGGCCTTGAACTTTTCAGTACTTCCATTAGCTCCATGCTTGATCTTATAGAGCCATTTCGAGATGACAACGGATTTGTCCTGGGGTCTAGGGACCACATCCCAGACATCATTCTTCATAATCGACTCATACTCTTCATTCATAACATCCTTCTATACTTTATGCTTCACATCTTTAAATGAGCAAAGCTCAGATTGAATGATGGTGTTCATGGCAGTTAAGTACCCTTGGTACCTATTCGGCTTCTTACCTTCACGAAATATCCCTCTTGGTGCAATATGTCTCTCGGCATCTTCGAGAGTTTCCCTAAGCCATGAGGGTCTCCTTTTAGAGGAGGAGGACTCATGAGGAGGTGGATCAATGGGATCCATCGGTTCTTCAGCATCGGGAATAGGCGCATCCTACATCTTGCCACGTTTTCCTATATTTGTTTCTTTGTCCTTCCTTGGAATAAGAAGATTGCTAATCTTCCCAAGGGTAGCATCTTGATTGAAGGTAACATCATGACTTATCTCTACTTCTCTTTGACTAGGCACATAGATTCTATATGCCTTGGAAGTTTCACTATAGCCCATAAATGTTCCTTTCTTCCCAGATGCAACCAATTCGCTTCTCTTTTCTTTCGGCACATGAAAATATACGGTACTACCAAAAATTCTAAAATGAGAAACATCAGGTTTCTTATTGGTGAAAACTTCCTTAAGAGTTTTGGAGTCTAATTGCTTTATGTGGGCATCTATTTTGAACATACACGGCAGTGTTGGCAGCTTCTGCCCATAAAAAATTTAGAAGGCTTTAATCATGTAGCATGGCACGAGTGGCTTCTATAATGGAATGATTCTCCGTTTCAACAACACCATTTTGCTCAGGAGTATATGTAGTAGTAGTCTCCTTCTTAATGCCAACTTCTCTGCAATAGTCATTGAACTCATTTGACTCATACTCGGTTCCATTATCGGTCCTCAATGTCTTGATCTTTTGCCCTGTTTGATTTTCAACAAAGGCTTTGAAAGTATGGAACCATGTTAATACTTCGTGCTTCTTCTTCAAGAAATATATCCAAGTTTTGCGAGAGAAGACATCCACAAAAAAATATAATTATCCTCCAAATGATGTCATAGGCAACATACCAGATAGATCGGAATGGACTAATTGCAAAATGTCAGTAGTCTTGCTACTACTTGAGGGGAATGGTCCCCTTGTATGCTTTCCTTCAGCACATCCCTGACACACACCTTCATCTTCTATTTTGAATTCGAGCATACCTGTAACCATCTTCCTTGCATCGGGTAATGTCTTGTAATGAAGATGAGCAAACCTCTGGTGCCATAGTTCGGATTGAAGAGATGTGTCGCAAGACATAGCTCCCACTGGACTTCCTCCAACTTGATATAAGCTATCAACCCTGAATCTAAGAGTAAATGCTTCTTTTAAATTCTTTTTCCAAACAAGTACCTTTCCATCAATGAATGCCACCTTGAATCCTTTGTCTTCCATCGCCGAGATAGATATCGGGTTCTTCTTTAGATCGGGTACATAGATTACTTCTTGTAGATGAACAATGTTACCTTGATTCAATTCAAGAGTAACATTCTCAACTCCCTTTACGGGATAGGTGGCATTGTCACCAAGGATAATTTCCAAATTTGTATCATTTTCTATCAGATTTGAAAGAGCCTCCTTGTACCCAGTGAAGTGCCTTGAGGCACCACTATCAATTAACCAATTTCCCAAGGTATCTGGAGGAGAGGTAATAGAGAGGGAAGATATAAGATAAAATTATTTTTGCTTGTTATCTACAACATTAGATTCATCAGACCTGGAGTTTCTTGATCTTTTGGGAGGTCGACCATTTCCATGTTGAGTAGTGAGAGCATCCCTTTTCCCTTTGTTGTTGAACCTCCCATTCCTTTGATTGTTGTTTCCCCTGAAATTGTTGCGATTGTTGTTGTCATCATCTCGAGGTGTATCCCTTCTATTAGGACACTCCCTAGCAAAGTGGCCAAACTTGTTACAAACGAAACATCTCCCCTTCCTTCCTTCTTTGAATCTCGTCTCCCTTGACATTGCTTCTTTGAATCTACATTGTTTTTCCTTTTAGCATGAGCGGAGAATGCAGTAGAATCATTTCTATTTGAAGGCATCTCCATTTCCATCATCCTTGTATCTTCTTGAGAACATCTAGTCAACAATTCTTCAAAACCTGAAATCATGTCATTGTTGAGAATAGTAGTGTTGAACACATACCATTCACGAGGGAGACCTCCAAGGGCAATGAGAGTGAGCTCCCTATCAACAATAGCTTCTCCAATTGAAAAAAGATTATTTTTTATCTCGGTAATCCTCATGAAGTAGGATTGAATGTCTTCTCTTTCCTTCTTTATGTCCTTCAATTTGTTCTTGAGAAAGAGGAATTGGTTTGCATTGCAGGATTTGAACATGCCAACCAACCTGTCATATATCTCCTTTGATGTGTTTAAATTGGAGACATAAGCAACCGAATGCTTATGAATAGAGTCCCTGATGATCTTCTTGGCTTTGACTTTACCCTTCTTGTACTTGGTCTTAGTAGCATCTGGTGCATTTGAAGGAGGTTCCGAAATCTTTCCCTACAAATAGTCCATAACATCTCGATCTTCTAAATTCAAATCAAGAGAAATCTTCCATGCATGATAATCAGACTTATCGTGAAGCTTGTCATTAGACTTGAAGTATGATATAGGGGCCATTAAATCTTGACTTTGATCAAAAGATATTAGTGAGTTCTCTTCTCAATGGTTGCTCTTTTCACTCTTGCTTGGGCTTTGTCTTCACCTTAGCTCTGATACCATTTTAATTTTAGATAACAATGGTATGTTCTATGCTTGAGCAATTTTACTTCAATTTTCTTATTAGCCCAAAATCAATTTCCAAATTAGAAATCACATTAACATGATAGTAAAATGCAGATAGAACATAAACAATAACAGTAGAAGACAAGCCAAGACAAGAGGACACCGAATTTGGCAGATGCCAAGGAAAAACCCCAATGTGGGGAAACCCTTAATCAATTCTTCTTATTATTCTTCAAAAGTTTAGCAGCAAGAGAAAGTACAATATGAATATTCACTTGCCCAATCAAAGTGAAATCTGACCAGTCAAAAAATAGCAACAGAAAGCCCTAACCAGAAAGTCAATGTTGGTCAACAGGACAGATTTTGACCTCTAAAATAGCTCGATCAAACTCGGTCAACTCAGACTCCAACAACAAATCAAATCAGCCCAAATACAGTCCGAAATTATCTAGTCAACCCTGGTCAACGAAAGTCAACGTTGGTCAAACAGTACGGTCTGGCTCGTTTTTTGTGCCCAGAAATGCGGCCTGCCCAAACAAAGATATCCCTCACAAAAACACAGTCAAACAGGTCAACGCTGGTAAAAACCCCTTCCTCCAACTTTGCTCAATGCTGGAACAAAACTGTCTTTTGCATCTGTGGAGAGTTGCGTCAGAAATCCGTACCCAATCAAGAAGGAGAGAGATATGTGAGTGAAGTGTCTAAATGAGGAGGAGGCTCCTTGTATTTATATGCAACGTTGTGGGCTTGAGAGGCTAAATTAGATGGCTGGACAACCTTTACAATTTGTCCATAATAGCAATATGTCAGGCCAGGAGGTAACTCCTCAAATGAGAATCTGTTTATTCATTTGGGTTGTTCATAGTTATATACATGAGGGAGTGACTCTTGAGTTTCAGCTCCCGATGACTCTTCATATTCTCTTATTAATTGTTTACACTATTTACAATTGTTCACCCAATCACTATGATTAGGTGTCAACATTCCCCCCTTAATCTGAGGGGATGTTGGTGAGTCCAAGCATCGTTCTGAATCTTTCAAGATTTTCTCTTCTAAGTGCTTTGGTGAAGATGTCTACAATTTGTTCATTAGTGGAACAATAGCGAAGATGGATTGTTTTGGCCTCAACATGATGTTGAATCAGATGATATTTTGTATTGATGTGCTTCGTTCGTTCATGGAACTTTGGGTTCTTGACCATCTTTACTGCAGAGGTATTGTCAGTAATAAGTGGAGTCAAATGTACTTGTTTTACCTGCAAATCTTCTAGAATTTTCCTAAGCCACACAATTTCTTTTGTTGCCTCAGCTGTTGTCACACATTCTGCCTTTGTTGTGGAATCTGATGGAACTAATTGTTTGAGTGATCTCTAGGAGACAACTCCTGATCCAAGACTCATAGCATAACCAGAAGTAGCTACCCAAGTTTCTTTGTCTCCATCGAAGTCTGAATCAGAGTATCCAATCAAGTTGAAGTCGCCCACCTGTGTATACTTGATTCCAAAGTCTTGAGTTCCCTTCAAGTACTTTAGAATTATTTTTGCAGCAAACCAATGTCCCTCACAAGGCTTTTGCATAAACCTAGAGAGAATTCAACAACAAACGAAATGTTTGGTCTAGTAATAGTCAGGTAGTTTAGACTTCCTACAAGTTGTCTATACTTTGTTGCATCCTCAAATTCTTTTCCTTCAATGGATGTGAGCTTTAAATTTTGTTCCATTGGAGTAGAGGATTGCATTCAACCATCCAAACCTGTTCAACAGATTTCCAATGTACTTCTTTTGAGAAAGGAATATGGACTTTGGATGTTGAGTTACTTCAATACGAAGATAGTAATGAACATAGCCCAAATCTGTCATTTCAAAAGCTTTCCTCAATTCCTTCTTTATGGATGCAATGTAGCTCTCATTGTTCCCCGTCATCAAAAGATCATCTACATATACCACAAGATATACAACTTTATTGACAAACAAAGTTGCATCATCAAAATCATAATGTTTGAAATTGAGTTTTAGAAGATGCTCAGTTAATTTTTCATACCAGGCTTGTGGTGTTTGCTTGAGGCCATACAAGGATTTCACAAGTTTGCATACTTTATGTTCATGTCCTTTCACAACAAATCCTTCAAGCTGGCGCATAAAAACATTTTCTTTTAGATCTCCATTCAAGAAAGCAGTTTTTACATCGATTTGATGGACTTTCCAACTACTCTGAGCTGCTAGGGCAAAGAGTGTCCGGAAACTGCTGAAACTGAAGCTGCAACTGCAGAAGTAAAGATTGACTTGCGTGGCCTAGAAGATCTCCTCATCTGAACTGCGCTGTAGGTTCATCTGAACCTCCTCTGGAAGCCGAAACTTTTGGTGGTGGAATGAAGTCAATCCGACAGTCGGTTTGTGAGATATGGTCTGCCCTAGTTTGATAATGAAGCCGCTAATGCTGACGCTGCTAATCTAGGGTTTGCTACTGCTGATATGAATCAGATTTATTGTACTATTTCTCTCTACTGAATTATTGAAGATAAAGGAAGATTTGATCAAAGGGTTTCCCCACACATTGTGGGGTTTGTCCCTAGCTAGCCGCCACATCTTGTGTCTCTTGTCTTGGCTTGTTTTCTGTCGATCGTTTAATGTTCTATCTACACTTTGCTTTATGTACATGTGATTGCTAATCGGTGAAATATAATAAGAAAAAGAAGTAAATTGTTATAAGCATAGAACATACCATAACTTAACACTGTGTATGACTGCGTGGTGTATTATATGAATGCCCAGCATATATATTCAATGTATGTATTTCCAGCGTATATGCCATGTATGGACTCCATATTGCATTAACGTGGTTCCATATTCATATGACATGAACAGCATTTGACATGTGAATAGCGTCTAATATATGAACATCGTTTGTATACATATCACACCATGAACAGCCTCATGAACATCATTTAATATATGAACAGTGTTTGATATATGAACAGCGTCTAATACATATCTCACCATGAAAAGCCATGAACAGTTTAATGCATATCTCACCATGAACAGGCCTACGCTATGCTTTGCAGCTTTTCAATTCAAACCAAATTGGCAAATTGTCATAGTGGACTCAATTAATAAATTATATTTTATATTTATAAAATTTTAAGACCCTGACGCTCCCCCACGTTTCCTAAAAAATGGTAGGGAGCTTTTGCATAGGCCGCTCCCGCGCCCCCTCGCTCCCTCGCCCCCTCATCCCGAAACCTTGGTGGAACACTGGTCCATATTCTTGGCATCCAAAACATTTGATTTTGGACATGTCTTTGTTGTTGTTCGTTGTTCGTGGAACAAACTTGCCAAATTTACCCTGTCTTTTAGCGATGGTAGCAAATTGTTGCTCCTTTGATCTAACATCTTTTTTTGCCTTAAGTTTGGTTTCCTCTGTCCTACATAGAGACCACATTTCACTGAGAGTGGTTGCTTCCTTCTTGGCCTATATGCTTGATGTGAAGTTTCCCCACTCCTCGGATAAAGCATTGCGTACTGCAGTTGTCATCTCTCTCTCTCAAACATGACTTCCCCAACCTCTTGAAGTTGATCTCTCATTTCAGAGATTTTCATGAAGTAGGGAGTTATTCCTTCCTTTGTTATATTCATCTTGTATAATTCATTCCTCAGAGATATCACTTCTCCGATTGTGGATACCCAAAATAGCTATACTAGCTTATCATAAATTTCTTTTGATGTCTCAAACTTGGAGACATAGGGGATGAGAGAGTCTTTGATTGATTCTATCAGAATCCTTTGAGCTCTTGTCTCATCCTTATTGTTCTTTTCTACAGCTTGAGTTTGTTCCTTAGCAAGGACAGCGATATTCCCTTTGACATGTTCTAGGAGTTCATTCTCCTTGAGAAGTAGATCAGTGCTCTTCTTCCATGTAAGAAAGTTATTGGTACCTACCAATTTATTGCTTTCCTTACAAAAACACAGTGATGTAAATTCAGAAGGGGACGTGTACTTACTTGATAGATTTTGAGATGTAATGGATTTGCTTCCTCCTTGAAGGCTTCATGGCTTGTCTTCCTTGGATTTTGATGTTCTTCAAGTTGCCTTCTCCAAGTGGACTTTCTAGATGATGAGAATTGCTTGATGACTTGTGCCTTCATGTGTCCTTCTTCAATCTGCTCTTCTTTGTAGGTGCCTTTATGTAAGGCTCTTCTTCTAGCTTTGTAGAGCTCCTTGATGAATGATGGATTGTAGATCCTTCTTGTCCTTGAAGTTATTGAGACTTCTAGGCTTGATTCTTCAACCTTGTAGATGCTTCTTCTTGATGAGTGTTCTTGAGTTGCCCCTTCCTTGATGTCACCTTAGCTCTGATACCATATTGAAGAATCTAGGGCTAAGTAGTGTAGTGTGATTCTTCATTACTTGATAACAATTTTTGGAGTATTTTTACTTTTCCTTATTAGCTTAATCTTCTTCTTCTTATTATTAATGCATGTGTGTGTACTTCATCAAACTGCTACCAAAACATAAGAATAAGAACACAAGATGTTAGCTCTCTGCCAGGACCAAAACCTCTCTTCTCTTGAGAGGAAAACCCTTTAGTGAATTTCTCTTATTGAAGTTTCTATTGATCAATGCCAAACCCTAGACCCCTGACAAAGAGATCCTCCAAGCACAAGTCAAGCCCTTTCTCCTTTCTGCACTTTGTTCCCCAACACTTCCTTCTTCCGGCACTTTGTTCCCTGACACTTCGTCCTCCTCCTTCTGGCACTTCGTTCTTCTTTCAACTTGTTAGTAAACCTTGTTGCACTTGCTCTAGAGGAGAAACCTTTGATGAGACCCTTTTCTTAGGATGCTTCCTTTCTCCTCTTTACCAATCACCTAACTTGTATGACTGTAATGGGAGGTTTGTTATGATAGCAGAGGCAGCCTCCTTTTCCCTCGCACGTGTGACTGTAATAGGCCTTAGAATAACCCTCTTACCTTCGCTTTTCTTCCTTGATCCTTCGCTTGAGAGAGTGGTCTTGTAGGCTTGGTTTGAACCCTAAACAATGAGATATGGTGAGTTTTTAGTGATTGCAATCATAACCACAGGAAGCCTTCCTTATCCTCGCACATGTGGCTGTAGCTGCCCTAGAAATGGTCTCCTTAACTTCGGTTGTATGCCCTTTTTCTTCGCTGCCCTTGGAGACCCTATAGACTTCCCTTTAACTTCCTTTCTTGGCTTATCTCCTCGCTGATTTCAGAGCTTGAATGAATGCGTTATAGAGGAGTGGATAGCCTCTATATATAGAGGATTATCCCTGCATTTAGGCCGACTTGTCAACTTGTTTGTAGGCTGACTTGAGGACTGCTCTTATGCTTCGGATGTCTTCTTTCATGGATGTCGTAGCTTGGAGGATGCTTGTTACTTTGCTTGGATGTATTCTCTTGACCATAATACATATACATACAAGGTATAACATGCCCTTAAGGTCTTCAACTTATTCATTTGACTATTTGACTCACCTATAGCACTTTAAATAGTGCTAGACATATTTCAATGAGCAAGAAACTCATTGACATATACTATAAAAATAATATTTCTTTTCTTGAATAAATACAAATATCAAAAGTATATTTATGAAGACCAAACCTAGTTACATTTCCTTCAACAGCGTGAAGTACTCTCAATCTTAGTTGAGAGGGAGACTAACTTCAATATCATTCTCGGAGATAATTCTACTTATCCAGTAAAGGGTTTTGGTTATGTTACATTTCATTTGGATTATGGGGAAATCATATTTGTTCATGACATTATGTATGTACCAAGATCAAATAAGACCCTTGTATCTATATCTACCTTGAGAGACAAAGGGATGAGAGTTGCTTTCATAAGAGGAAAGGTCCTCACCTAACCTATGGAATCTTGCATGAGGGATGCATTCACCTTTGGATCAAGAATTGAAGGACTCTATAGAGTCAATGGAAGTTCGATGTGAGAAATGGTACATGATAGCAATCATCAAAGTGAGCTATGGCACCATAGGTTTGCCCATCTACACTATGAAGCTCTGCCTAAAGTAAGGAGGATGGTTTCTGGAATGCCTGAGATTCAAGCTTATCATGATGGAGTGTGTTCAGGATGTGCCAATGGAAATATGTTGAGGGGACCATTCCCTTCTAGCAAAAGTAGGACCAATGATATTCTACAACTCATACATTTTGATCTATGTGGACCCATGCCGAAAACATTTCTTGGTGGCTATCTATAATATATAATCTTCGTGGATGACTTCACCCAAAAGACATGGATATTCTACTTGAAGCACAAGGACAAAGCATTTGATATGTTCAAGGATTTCAAGGCACTGATAGAGAATCAAACAAGGAAAAGAATCAAGGTCTTCAGGTCTGATAATGGTGGAGAATACACTTCTAATGAGTTCATTGACTTTTGCAAGAAGGTTGGAATCAAGGAGACCATTGTACCTTATAATCCCAAGCAGAATGGTATGGTTGAAAGAAAGAATAGGACCATCATGGAGGCTACCTAAGCCATGTTGCATGATCAAAATTTGTTGAAGTTCCTTTTGGGAGAAGCCACTAATACAACAGTCTATGTTCAAAACAAGACTCCTCATCAAGCCCTAGGTGACAAGACTCTCGAAGAAGTGTTCACAGGTATCAAGCCCAATGTTGATCATTTGAGAATCCTTGGCTACCTCGTATACTTTCATGTACCAAAGGACAAGAGGAACAAGATGGAAACCATTGGAAAGAAAGGTATGTTTGTTGGATATTGTGATAATTCTAAAGATTTTAGAATATATGTGCTTAGTCAAAGGAATATCAAGTTTAGCAGGGATGTGACTTTCGATGAAGATGTTGCCCTTGGAAAAGCAAGGGACATTCCCCCACCTCTTGTTGAAAAGAAGGATGATGACATGGACCTACTAGAAGGTCCTTCTGTGCCTAAACCCGAGAAAGATGTTTTTGATGATCCCATGGAACCTATGGACCCCTTGGATCCTCCTCCATGTGATCCCCCTACTAGGAAGAGACCACTTTGGCTTCATGATACTTTACAGGATGTTGAAAGACATGTTGCTACCAGAGGAACCTTTAGAGAAAGCAAGAAGCCATGCCAATACCAAGGATATGTTGTAGCTATGAGCACCATCATATAGGCTAAGCCTCCCACTTTTGAAGAAGAAGTGAAAGAGAAAGTATGGAAAGATGTTATGGTTGAAGAATATGAATCTATTATGAAGAATGATATGTGGGAAGTGATTTTGAGACCCAGAGGGAAGTCTATTGTGACTTCTAAATGGATGTACAAGATCAAACATGGAGCTGATGGAAGTATTAAGAAATATAAGGCGAGGTTCATGGCTAGTGGTTTCTCCTAGAAAGAGGGAGAGGATTATGATAATATATTTTCATGTGTTGCTCGCTATATAGCTATTTGATCTATTGTGGCCCTTGCCGCTAGTCAAAGGATGGATTCTTCACCAAATAAATGTGAATATTGCATTTCTACATGGCATACTATAGGAAGAAGTATATGTTAAGCAACCACATGGTTTTGACGTACATGACAGGAAGACCCATGTGCGTCGGTTGAAGAAGGCTCTCTATGGATTGAAGCAAGCCCCTAGAGCTTGGTATGCCCGCATTGATAGCTACCCAATGAAGCTTGGATTCGCAAGAAGCAATGCCGACTCGAACCTCCACTTCAAAATTGTCCAAGGAATGCCCCTGATTTTGGTTTTATATGTTGATGATTTATTCTTAACAAGTGGAGAGCCTCTTATTCACGAGTGTAAGAGGAAGTTGGCCTCTGAATTTAAAAATGAAAGACCTTAGATTGATCTAATACTTCGCGAGTTTAGAGGTGTGGCAAAGGCCTGGTGAGATTTTCCTTTCACAAGGAAAATATGTTGTGAAGTTCTTGGAAATATTTGGAATGGTAGAATGCAAGTCCATGGCCACACCGATGGAAATGAATTTCAAGAAGCTATGTGGAAATGTTGTAGGACCTGACTTGGCAAATCCTTCTGAGTATAGACAATTGATTGGGGCACTGATGTTCCTTGTGAACACTCGACTAGACATGTTTTGCAGTTAACACTCTAAGTCAATTCATGACTGAGCCTCTGTATGCACATTGGGTCGTTGCCAAGCATGTTGTAAGATAATTGCATGGGACGATTAATCTTGGTCTAAGATATATTGTTGGAGACGTGAGACTTTATGGATACACTGATGTTGACTAGACTGGAAATGTTACTAACAAGAAGAGCTAGTGTTGCACGAAACAACACACCCCCCAAGCATCCAAACCAGGAATCGCGACCCATACGAATCTGTGGGGGATCTATCGTTGCATCCACAGTTCGGAAATTCGGAACCACAGATCAAGCCGGCGAAGAGAGTTCCTGGAAACGCGGTTCCGAATTTACGAACCGCGGATCCAACGACGGATCCTAAGCAAATCCGAAGGGAGACTAGCAGTTCCACAGGGTGCTAAATATTTTTTTTATTTTTCCTTTAACTTAAGTTGGGTTGGGAATTCTCGGACACTCCCAAGGTGCTCGCTTGATGCTCCTTAGATGCTTCCTAGATGCTCCCTCATGGTAATGTTAAATTCTTAAAGTAAAAGGGACATTCTCCTTTATTTTTCATTTTCATCCTTTTACTTAAATTTTTAACATTACCATGAAATGACTCTAGATGTTTGAGAGTGATTGTAGCCTCATCAGACTTCATATGGAGAAAATAGAATTTCATACCCTATTCAAAATTCAAGAGACTTAACAGTTTTCAGGAATTCAAGATCAATGGGATTGTGGCATTTCATTAGATTATATCATGTATGAGTGTATGTAATTAGCATTTAATCAAGAGCACCAAGCCCTATATGTACCCTAGTGTTGGTGGTGTTAATTGTTGAACTCTTTTATCATTCCCTTAGCAAAAAAATACCTTTCAATCAAGTCAAAATCATCGATCAAGCATGTTAAGCTTTTTCTGCCATATTTTAAGGCTTGGATTAGGTAGTTTGATCAAAATTGGCCAATGTTGACTAATATCCCTAGACAATAGAAGTAGACGCAAAGGCTAGAATAGAGGAGAAGAATCTAGATTCTAGATGGTTGATGCATCTAAATGGTTAATGCTTGAATAATTAATCATTAATGTACAATGGATGCCATATCTATCTTGATTTATGTACAAATATGCCTGCTAACATATCTTCTACAACTAATTTGGTATTTTGGATGTTTTTTAAATATAAATGCAAAAAAATATAATATATCTGCTTGACTTCCTAGATGTTTGGGTAATGAAGCTTCTGTGTCCCTACTTCGTCCCCACTTCGTGCAACATTGGGAAGAGTACTTCCGTATGTTTTTGGATTCGTCATGATATCTTGGATGAGAAGGAAGTAGAAGTTTGTTGATGTAAGCACGACCGAGGCATAATACATCGCTATTAGCATGGCTAGCTATCAGGCAGTATGGTTGAGGAAGCTCTTTAGAGAGTTGTTTAAGCAGGTTCTGGATACGACATTGATACACTGCGACAACAAGAGTGGGATCTGATTGGTATAGAATCAAATTGTCAAATTGTTCACTTAGTCACTGTCCAATAGTTTTCATTAAGTAGTTTAATTCTTGTCACTGTTTATATCTATTGAAAAGTGTAACTAGGTTCGGTCTTCATAATGACATGTAATTATGATTTTATGTAATGAGATGTAAAGAAGAAGAATAAAATTATTGTATTGCTTGCTTCATGGGTTTCATGAGCAAGAGATTTTATTTTTGAGTCAAGACTCCCATTATGAGTCTTTAGGAATTATTTGTCATCTAGTCATAAAATGAGAGAGTCATTGTCATGTAATGAAGTCTTGTTACACATTGTAAAAGGTCAAACTTATCTATGTAAGGTATCCTCCAAGACCTTGTCACTTATCCTCTTCAAGTCGGCCTACAACAAACAAAGAACTTGCTAGAAGATCTCGGCCTTCCTACTTGTAATTATGTCAGCCTAAGGGACATGAGATGATGTGTATAAGTAGCCTTACTCGACCTCACTTAGAGGTAATCAATTTGCCATGCATTCGGTCAAGCAAAAGTGCAAAGAAGAGCCTCTAAGCATAAGTGCGAAGAAGGGATAGCGAAGAACAATTCTTCTGGGATTTGTCTTGGGTTTGTCTTGGGTTATATGCTCTCCCATGTACGAAGGAAGAAGTAACGAAGGCATCACAAGAAGATCGAAGGAAGAACCTATTGCTGCATCAAAGTAGCTTTTGATTGGGTATAGAATCTCGCAGAATGAGGCCAAAGAGAAGCAATATAGGTCTCTCTTAAGGAGACTATGGTTTCTGATCTAGTGTAAACCTAAGAGACCGAGATTCTCTAGAGGAAACCAATGAAAGCCTAGAGACTGAGATTCTCTAGAGGAAGCCAGTGAAAACATAGAGACCGAGATTCTCTAGAGGAAGCAGAGAAGAAGTTGTGTGGAAGGATAGAGACCGAGACTCTCTCAGAGGACGTCGAGGAGAGTAGTTTGAGAACAAGAAGAAAGTCGAGAAAGGGAAGCGGCAAAACATCAAGGCTAGTGACAAGGTTCTTGGGAGGATACTAGAGTCAAGGGTCTTTTTCATGGTCTTGGTATTCGTCAATTGAAGATCTATAAGAAGAAATTTGATCGAGTTTTCCTCTCAAGAGGTGAGAGGTTTTGGCCCTGGCTGACAAGCCCACATACTATGTCACTTGTCTTCTACTGTGCATATTGGTAATTGTCTTGATGAAAAAGAACACTATAATAATATAACGAAGAGAAGACTACAAGCTAAGAAGTAAAAGTATATCACAAGCAATTATCAAGAAAAGAAATCGTTTAACTCCTTTTGCCCTAGACTTCTCAACATGGTATCAGAGCTTAGGTGTTGAAGTCAAGAAGGGGCATTCAATCAAGAAGACATCGAGCCTCAAAGAAGGATCATAGCAAATTTAAGGGCTACCAAGGTCAAGATATTCAAAACCCTAGATCGAAGAAATCTACACCAGCAAGAGTCTTGAAACCATCTTCAAGAAAGAAGGAAGACTAGAACATTCAAGAAGGATCGTGAATCAAGCTCTCTCATCAATCCCTCAAGAA
Source organism: Pinus tabuliformis (assembly GCA_031772625.1). Lineage (NCBI taxonomy): Eukaryota > Viridiplantae > Streptophyta > Pinopsida > Pinales > Pinaceae > Pinus > Pinus tabuliformis. The sequence continues at coordinate 834,937,438 of CM062815.1, forward strand.
GCAAATCCTCTATCAACATCAAGATTAAGGAGGAAGCAAGCAGCAATCACTCAAGTAAGTCTATGACTATATCTGATAATATCAAAATGTCTTTTTGCAAGGAAAGCAATAAATTGGTTGGGGCTGCAAATTTCCTTGCATGGAAGAAAAGGACAGACCTAAATCTTATTGAGAATGAGGTCATGGATCACATCAAGGGGTCGATAACCCAGCCTCCAAAGGAAGATACTCAAGCACATGCTAGATTCATGAAGGGAGAAGTGAGAACCCAGAGGATTCTTATAGAATCTATAAAAGACTCTCTAATCCCATATGTATCAAAGTTGGAGACTGCAAAAGCTATATATGACAAACTGGTAGAGTTGTTTTTTGTAAGCACTACAGGAGAAGTAATCTCATTAAGGCAAGAACTCTACAAACTGAAAATGTCCAAGGAAGATGGAATAGCCTCATACTTCATGAGGATATTGGAAATTCAAGATCAACTACAAGAGCTAGGAGAAGTCATGTCTGACAGAGAGATGACCACAGTGGTACTAAATGCACTATCCGAGGAATGGGGTAACTTCACTTCAAGTTTATATAGGAAGAAAGGGACTACTCCATTTCAAGATCTATGGTCACTATGTAAGATCGAAGAAACCAGACTGAAGGCAAAGGTTGATGTAGGATCAAATGAGTAGAATCAAGCATACACTGCTATGACAAGAAGAAAAGGGAAATTTGGAAAGTTTGGTCCTCAAAAGAAAAAGAAGAACATGGATAAGATAAGATGCTATGGATGTCAGGAATTTGGGCACTACAAAAGAGATTGTCCTAAATGTAAGAAAGACAAGAGAGATAAGGAAGAAGCCCATATTGCTGAGGAAGTGAAAGAACATGAGACAAAGAAGCTTAAGAAAGAGGAAGTAAAAGATCTCTACTATGACTGAGATGATTTTCTTCAGTAAAAGGTACTTTTCACTTGTAATTTATAGATAGAAAGCAATGTAAATAAGATAGGATGCATCAGATTATAAAATAGCATCGCGATAGAAGCATTATAGGTAAGAGCTCGTGACATGGGAAGCAAAAAAATGACTGGAATAAACTCTATTGATTACAAAGAATAAGAGCTCTTGGAAACCTCATTGAAATATCAAGTGATACTTATAGAAAGAAGTATAGGTCATCATCGACTAGGATCATCATACATTAGTCAATAAGGAAACATCTGTTGGGTAAGGATATGAAAGATCCTCAAGTTTCTCTGATGGAATCCTTATCAGAGGATTCACCAATCTAGAAAGGTATCAAATGTTCATTAGGAATTCCAACTTGCAGGATTCAAGGGATGATGGTATGATGACATAACAAGTGAAGCAGGTCAAAAGGATAAAGCTCTTTCTTTCAAAGGAAGTTGCTACAAGTCTGGATGACTCAAAGGAAAGATGAGGTATGTATGCTTACATGGGATGTTATGAAAAGTCATGTCATATAGTTGCAGACAAAATGGGTCACTATCTTGGGAAACATGATCAAAGAAAAGGATCTCCTCCTCTGAAAAGTTGCAGAAAAGCATAGGACGCACTAGATGAAATCAACATAATATGTCCTCATATGAAGCATGAGGTAGCTGACTACAATTAAGATACTATGATTGGAAGCTTCTGGGAATGAAGTGTGTGAGGGAAGGGAGGAAGAGATCATGAGATATGCAACAATGATAGAAGGCACTCAACATCCGAAACCAAGAAGATTTGACTAGGATATCTCCCGGAAATATATGAAGACTCTAATGGAAGTCTATAAAAAGATAGCGACCCTTGACAGTGGATATCTTTAGGAGATGTGTCAACATGTATGCAGGATGCTGATACCTATAGGAAGATGTCATGATGAAAGATCATCACAAAGGTAATTTTGATTTAAGTATTCATTTCTTATTTTTGAACAAATATGTGGATGGGATTATGCAGGACTGCCAAAGGGAAGATCTGGGGATGACTTCCAAGTGGACCATATAGAAGGATGTAAGAACCTTCTGAAAAATATGGCATGAAGAAAGCATCATGACATGAAGCAAGGCCAGATGTAGATTCTTGGATCACTTTCTGAAGAGAGGAATGATGACATGACTGATGGATGGTTTGTGCCCTATCAAGAAGTCCCAAAGGATGAAGACTCCATGACATAAGAAATTCATGACATCAAGGAAAAGGAGTTCTTCAAGCAATTGCCTGCCACATCATCTCCACCTGAGGAGTTATTGTAGGCCCCTAGTTAAGAGGGAGCCTAAAAAGACATTTCTCACTTCGAAGAAACTTGGAAATTCCTAAGCCAAGAGGGAGCTTAGGTACATTCCTTTTGTAGGAATGAGTACATTCCTTTATTGGAATAGATATGTCCTCCCTATTTGAGAGGGAGAGATAGACACATCATTCTAGTCTTCCCCTGGGAAGACAGAATGGAAGATTGGGTAATTATTTGGCATCTAATACTCTTTGAGGATGAGATAGGGCATCCAAGAGAACAGTGGTCGTAAAGGACCGATATTCTTTGAGGACTGGGGATCCAAGATAAGAATAGTCCTGATGGAACATATCTTGAGTACCCAGGTAGGGTATGTTCTAGAAGAGACAATGATGAGAGTGTCTATAAATCATTGGTCTAGCTAGCATTGAGCTCAGATCTTGCGGAGAGATAGAGCTGTTAGTCAAGGCCTTTCTATGTGACAACGTTGGTTGATATGATGCCATACAAATGAGTTACCAATCTAAATTCTTCTTATAAGAAATTCTTCAGATTAAGAATGACCAAGTACCATTATGAATACCTCCCTAGTTAAGAGGGAGTGTTGAAAAGTGTAACTAGGTTCGATCTTCATAATGACATGTAATTATGATTTTATGTAATGAGATGTCAAGAAGAAAAATAAAATTATCGTGTTGCTTGCTTCATGGGTTTCATGAGCAAGAGATTTTATTTTTGAGTCAAGACTCCCATTGAGAGTCTTTAGGCATTATTTGTCATCTAGTCATAAAATGAGAGAATAATTGTCATGTAATGAAGTCTTGTTACACATTATAAAAGGTCAAACTTGTCTATGTAAAGTATCCTCCAAAACCTTGTCACTTATCCTCTTCAAGTCGGCCTACAACAAAGAAAGAACTTGCTAGAAGATGTCGGCCTTCCTACTTGTGATTATGTCGGCCTAAGGGACATGAGATGATGTGTATAAGTAGCCTCACTCGGCCTCACTTAGAGGTAAGCAATTCAACAAGCATTAAATCAAGCGGATGGGGGAAGAAGGGATAGCGAATAAGGATTCTTCTGGGATTTGTCTTGGGTTTGCCTTGGGTTATATACTCTCCCACGTACAAAGGAAGAAAGAACAAAGGCATCACAAGAAGATCAAAGGAAGAACCTATTACCGCATACATTCGAAGGTAGAAGGAGCAAAGGCATCACAAGAAGATCGAAGCAAGAACCTATTACTGCATTAAAGTAAATTTTGATTTAGTATAGAATCTCGCAAAACGAGCCTGAAGAGAAGCAATATAGGTCTCTCTTGAGGAGACAAGGTTTTTGATCTAGTGTAAACCTAAGAGACCGAGATTCTCTAGGTGATCAAGATAAAGATAGAGATTCTCTAGAGGAAACCAATGAAAGCCTAGAGACTGAGATTCTCTAGAGGAAGTCAGTGAAAACATAGAGACCAGGATTCTCTAGAGGAAGCCGAGAAGAAGTTGTGTGGAAGGATAGAGACCGAGACCCTCTAAGAAGAAGTCGAGGAGAGCAATTCGAGATCAAGAAGAAAGTCGAGAAAGGGAAGCGGCAAAACATCAAGGTTAGTGACAAGGTTCTTGGGAGGATACTAGAGTCAAGGGTCTTTGTCATGGTCTTGATATTCTTCAATTGAAGATCTATAAGAAGAATTTTGATCGAATTTTCCTCTCAAGAGGTGAGAAGTTTTGGCCCTGGCTGACAAGCCTACATACTGTGTCACTTGTCTTCTATTGTGCATATTGGTAATTGTCTTGATGAAAAAGAACACTACAATAATATAACGAAGAGAAGACTCAAGCTAAGAAGTAAAAGTATATCACAAGCAATTATCAAGCAGAGAAATCTTTTAACTCCTTTTGCCCTAGATTTCTCAACAATATCTAGGGCATCAATTTAAACCCAACTGATCATCAACATAAGTGTTAATGATTGTTAAGAAAGTTTACTGATGCAGGTAATCTGTTAATTTTGTCTTTGCTTCACAACGCCAATGCTCAAATCTAAACCTTAATACAAACCCTTATATGAATTCCTCACAAGTAGCTTAGGATGTTTAAGGTTTGTAGGATAACAAAACTCATATTCAAGGTTCAGTCATATGCTTCCTTATTAGGGTTGCATATATAAATGGATATGTTGTTAAGAACCTTTGGATAATGTTTCAGAGATCTCTATGAATATTTCAGATATAACAAGGTCACATGCTCACAAGGTTATACTCTTGTTGTAGATGATTTATCAAAATTCTAATCCTTCATGTGCTATTGTTGTACTTGAAAAGTTGCCAACCAAATCACCAAGGCTTACTATCATATGTCTCTACGATACTGTAGTGTGCCATGTATCAGAATTAAGCAGCAAATTACTTGTTTTCGTTGACTGTCAAACCTACTACTAAATATTTGCAAAAAAACTTCCTTCTAAAGGTGATTAACGTATGATCATTGGGAATGGTGGGCATTAAAACACAGTTCGCAGGTCTTTGCACAAGAGATATGTTAACGCCTTCAACAAACAAACATTTGCTTAGAATACTTGCTTCGATTCATTATTGAGACCAAAATATTTCTGCAAAAAGAACTCAAATCTCAATAAATCATGAGGTCGCACTGTTATTAGAGGAGTCGAAAGGTTTGATTCAATCGCAAAGGAGATATTATGTTGGAGGGAGACATGTTCGCTTCAGATAAAAATGCCATTGTTTAATTTTCAAAACTATCGCTCAACTGTCAATAGTTGCCTTTTCAAACTTCCACACATAGCGAAACCCGTTTCAAATATGAACCAACGGAAACCCTCATTTCAAAATGACGCCACAGAAATTTGACTCGTAGCACAAATTTATCATAGGAAGGCTTCATTCTTTTCTTCAAATTGACCCCTTTCATAAACACCCCTTATTATTTAATTTAATTTATGATAAAAAACCTTATGAATGTAAACTTTATTTTGCCCATAGAAACATGTTGCATCATCACATTAATCTTACGACAACTTTATAACTTTATTGCCACATTATTTATTTAACCACGTGATGCCACCTCAGCAACCTTTGGGGGTTTTGGACCATAGGCTAGGGCCTTAACTTTGACTGGGATTTTCTCTCAAACCATGAAGACCCACAGAACACTCCACATACCACCGGAATCAGCTCGACGAGTAGAATCTGATGGCAGGGGTCTCCAAGGCAAGCATACTGATATGTTGCTCCAAAAATGCCAACAAAATGCGAGGCATGACCATCGTCCAAGGAACCCAAACCCTAGGTCTAGGGTTTCAACCAACTCCGTCATCCCCTGCATACCTGCTCTTGCTATGACATCAATGACCTGCTGCACACTAGCTTAATCATCCTGCAAACGCTTCCACTTTGACATCAATGACACCCCGCTCAACAAAACCTTCTCAAAATCGAGTGAAATCATCAACCATTTGGAATAATATAACATAAATGCATCATAGTGGACCATACCTAACATTGGGAATGTAGTAATACTTCACACAAAGCCCACCTTCAAATGTTTAACTGGATCAAGTCCCATGAACAAGTCACATCCTTTAATTAGGGATGGTTAGATGGATAACCCTATTAGATCTTTCTAGCCCCCAAGGGGAAAGTGACATGTCCCAAGTTAGTCCATCAACATATAGGTGTGTGTGAGAACGGTGGCTATAAAGTGGGAAAGACTCCAGAGCAAGGTGCCATAGTCATATTGTTGGAAAATTAAAGTAGTTATATAAGAGTCTGATTCTCCTTTTATGATTATTACTTGTGAGTGTGTTGGCTTCTTTTACTTCTTTATTATCTTATCTTTCATCAAGCAATTACCATATTATGTGTGTATGAATATCAAAAAACAAGAGACACAAGATATAGGCATCATGCTAGGGTAAAATCCCTCGAGGGGAAAACCCAGTCAAGATAATTCTTCCCTTCAATAGTATTCTTTGAGACTCTTCACCCTAGACCAAGACCAGACCTTCCCTTCACACCAAGTCAGCCTTCCAGATCTTCGACCCCTTCCAGCAACCTCGACTAGGCAATAGCTTTCGGCAACTATTAAACTTAGGATACTTTGATCTCCCAATCCAGAGCACGATAGGGAGAGAGAGGCACCAAAAGCTCGATTTTCTTCCTCTCCTTAGACTTGCCTAAACTCGCACTTCTTTCGGCTTCCCGACAGTAGACTTCATGTTGAAGAAAGTGTAACTCGGTTCGGTCTTCATAAATGCAATTTTGATCTTTGTACTTGTAAAGAAAAAGAAATATTATTTTTGTTATTTATTACAATGAGTTTCTTGCTCATTGATTAGGTCAAGCACATATTTAAGTGCTTTTGGGAAGTCAAAGAGTCAATGTATTTATTAAAGCCCCTTATGGGCTTGCTACACTATGTAATAATATGTATTAGAGTCATAAGAAGACCACCAAGCAAAGTCATAAGCCTACTCCAACTGTTCGCACCATCAAAAGAAGCAATCTAAATTATATAGAGCAAGTCGCCTTCAAGTCTTCATGTCGGCCTTAAGTCAGCCTAAAAGAAGGAGACAGACTCCTATATAAGGAGCCATTCGACCTCCTCAAAGTATTATCATATCATCTCTGAAATCAGCGAGAAAGAGGACGAGTAAAGGGTACGAAGAAGTCAAGAAAATAGGTCTCCAAGTGCAGCGAAGAAGGAAGGAAGTAAAGCGAGTTTTTAGGAACTGTTCTAGGGCTAATTGCAGTCACACATGCGAAGGCAAGAAGGCTATTCTATTGTCATATCAAGCTCTCCTATTGCAGTCATAAAGGAGAAGTGTTTGGGCTAGAAAAGAGTGCCTATAAGGCCTCTCATTCAAGCAAGAAAGAAGGCTACACAAGCAAAGGAAGAAGAAGGAATCTAACATAGTTTTTGTGAAGGTATCCCCTCACATGTGCAAAGAATTAGGGTTGTATTACTGCTGCTCTAAGTCTGCAATCTTCGTGAAGAAAAGAAGGCATAGTTGGGAGGTGACAAGTTCATCTTCTTAAGTTAGAAAGGCTTCATCTCCAACGAAGGAAGAAAAAGGACAAGAATCACTCTAGAGCATACCATCTAGGGTGTCTATTGTTGTTGAAAGAAGAAGAACAAAGTGTCGGAAGGAGGAAGACGAAATGCCAAAAGAGGGAGGACGAAGTGTTGCAAGAGGAAGTGATCTTGAAAGGGCTTGACTTGCGCTTGGAGGATCTTCTTGTCAAGGGTCTAAGGTTTGGCATTGATAAATAGAAGCTTCAATAAGAGAAATGTACGAAAGGATTTTCCTCTCTAAGAGAGAGAGGTTTTTCCTTGGCAAAGAGCCAACATCTTGTGTTCTTGTTTCTTGTGTTTTGGTAGCAGTTTGATGAAGTAAACACACACTACTAATAAAACAAAGAAGATCGAGCTAACAAAGATAAATTGGAAAGTGCTTCACAAATTGTTATCAAGTCTAGAAGAATCATATATACATAACTGCCCTTGATTCTTCAACACTTCGCACTTCTCCAGCTACTCTTAAGATATCGAACTAGCTTGAGAGATGATGATGCAAATGACTTCGACTAGCTTGTATTTATAGGCTTCTTATGGGTCGAATTAGGGTCCTTAGGCCAACTTGATCTCTCTTAGGCCAACTTGATGTGGAGGATACATAAATCATATTTGACTTAATACTAAACCTTTTTACATGATTCAAAAGCCCAAGAAGGGTCTCTTTGAATGTACAATGACTCTATAAACTCAATATTAATCCTAGGATTCCACAATGGGGACTTTGACTAATATAATGATGACCCAAGCATGAAACCCATGCTTTAATAAGTCATTGTTACAATAATAAAAATTATTTTCTTTATTCTTTTGACAAGTACATTATATGATGACTCAAGTGCATTAATGAAAACTGAACATAGTTACATTTTCCAACACTCCCTCTTAACTAAGGAGGTATTCATAATGTACAAATACATTGGAAGATCTCAAACTATATGAACCATGAAGCACTTTAGGCACCACAATGCCATGGACTAGATTCCTGACCAAGGGAATCTATCCATTGGCCTCTCAACAATTTAGGCACCACAATGCCACGAACCAGATTCCTAACCAAGGCAATCTATCCATTGTTCTCTCAACAATTTAGGCATTGCAATGCCATGGACTAGATTCCTAACCAAGGCAATCTATCCAAGTGGGAATAAGGTGGGCTCAAGCTTTCAGCCCCTCTAGGTACCATAAGGCTTACTTGCTAACCACCAACCCAAATATCTAGATGTGTATCCAAAACAGAGCTCAATAACCAACACCACCTTTCCAACTTCGGGACCCAGACATCAACACAAAGTGTTAGTCAGATGTCTTCCCAGGCAATGCTTCACCCGCAAGGCCTCAACAAATCTCTTCGACACTTTTCTCATCAATACAATTAGCAAATATCTACCAAACCAAGCAAGTTTTGTAGATACAATCAATACAATCAACAATATCTACCAAACCAAGCAGGTTCCTTCAACATCTTCTAATGTTGCTTTCAACCAATTTGGCCTCTTCCTTATGGTTGGGATGACCACCAATTGAATAGGCTCACTTGGTCCTTCTTCGAGATTTGTAGTAGAGTTTTCATGATGAACTTCTTCTTCTTCAAATATGGGAACTTCTTAATCATCAGAATCAATAGGAATATTCTTTGATTTCTTTTATGCTTGATTTTCATCGAATATGACATCCTTGCTTAATTCAATGTGTCTTCCTTCCTTTATATAGATTTTATATGCTTTTGAGGAAAGACTATAACCAATGAATATTCCATTGATACTTGTAGAGTCCAACTTCTTTTGCTTGCCTTTCAGAACATGGATATACGCTGGACTTCCAAAGATTCAGAGGTGATCCACACTCGGAGTCTTTCGAGTGAATACTTCTTCGGGTGTTGTATTATCAAGACTCTTATGAGGACTTCTATTTTGAATGTATATGACTTTGGTAGATCTTGATCAAGGAGCATAGTTTGAATGCCTTCTTCAATTGACCTATTCTTCCTTTAGGGCCTTGGCCAATCCATTTTGTTCGGATAATACGGAATAATGAGCTCCCTCTTAATCCCTGCTTCCTTACAATATGCAATCAATTCCTTAAAAGTGTATTCCCCACCATTGTTAGACCTCAAAATTTGTATCTTTCTTTCAGTTAGGGTTTCTACTTCAGCCCTGAACTCCTTGAACTTATCAAATACTTCATCTTTTGTTTTGAAGAGGTAGAGCCATGTCTTTCTAGAATGGTCATCAATGAATGTCACATAGTAGGGATGACCTCCAAGTGATTTGTCAGACATGGACCCACACACATCAGAGTGGATGAGGTCTAATATCTCTTTAGACCTAGTTTCACTATTATGAAATAGCTTTCTAGTATGTTTTCCCAAAGAGCATCCCTTGCACACACCTTCATGATCTAACTTCATATTAGGAATACCATGAACCAATTGACTAAGAGTAGGGATGACCTTATAATGTAGATGACCACTCCTCTAATGCCATAGCTCGATGGGACTTATTTCCATATGAACCAAAGCTTGAAGAGGTGGTGTAATGACATTATAATGACTTCCTTCACGAACTCCAATAACCCTAGCTTTATCAAAGCTAGAGTCTTTTCCCCAAACCAATACTTTTCCATCAACAAAAGCAACTCTTTCCCCTTTATCTTCGAAAAAAGAAATAGAAAGAATATTCTTTTTCAAACCTAGAACATATAGAATGTTGTTAAGATGCAGCTTTGATCCATTATCCAGCTTCAACGATGTTGATCCCAGGCCTCTAACAACATAGCTTTTGTTGTTACCCAATTCCACTACATGAGAAGATGGCTCCTTTGATAGTATATGAAGTTGCTTACTTTCACCTATCATGTGTCTTGATGCTCCATTACTAATGATCCATGCATTGTCATCAATAAGAGAACCTGTAAGGGCAGCGAAGAATCCTTCACGCTTGACCTTGTTGAACAAGTAGTATATGACCTTCTTGATCCATCTTCCAACAGTGTTGCGACCCATTCTTATGTAGTTCATCATAGAAGGAGAATCCATCCCAACAAAGTGATCTTCGAGTCTTCCTGACCTTAGCTCTGATACCATGTTCGAAAATCAAAGTAGTTATATTAGGGTTTGATTCTCCTTTCTTGATAATTACCTGCAAGTGTGTTGGCTTCTTTTACTTCTTTATTAGCTTATCTTTCATCAAGCAATTACCATATTATGTGTGTATGAAAATCACAAAACAAGAGACACAAGATATAGGCACTATGCCAGGGAAAACCCCCCTCGAGGGGAAAACCTAGTCAAGATAACTCTTCCTTTCAATAGTATTCTTTGAGACTCTTCACCCTAGAACAAGAACAGACCTTCCCTTCACAACAAGTCAACCTTCTAGATCTTCGACCCTTCCAGCAACTCCGACTCAGCAGTAGCTTCCAGCAACAGGCAACTTCCGACAACAACTAAACTTAGGAGACTTCAATCTCCCAATCCATAGCATGAAATAGAGAGAGAGAGGCACCAAATGCTCGATTGTCTTCCTCTCCTTAGACTTGCCCAAACTCGCACTTCTTTCGGCTTCCTGGCAATAGACTTCACACTTCTCCAGCTACTCTTGAGATATCAAACTAGCTTGAGAAATGATGCTGCAAATGACTTCGACTAGCTTGTATTTATAGGCTTCTTGTGAATTAGGGTCCTTAGGCCGACTTGATGTGGAAGATACATAAATCATATTTGACTCAATACTAAACCTTTTTACATGATTCAAAAGCCCAATAAGGGTCTCTTTGAATGTACAACGACTCTATAAACTTAATATTAATCCTAGGGGTCCACAATGGGTCTTTGACTAATATAATGATGACCCAAGCATGAAACCCATGCTTAAATAAGTCATTGTTACAATAATAAAAATTATTTTCTTTATTCTTTTGACAAGTACATTATATGATGACTCAAGTACATTAATGAAGAGCAAACATAGTTTCATTTTCCAACACATGTGACTTGCTAAGGGAGGTCCAACATCCTAAGTGTACAAATGTAAGAAATGAGCAATCATGGAGGCATAAGTTACCCCTTTTCTCAGCCTACTTTTTCCACCCCCTCTAGTGTACTTTTTAATTCTTTTGATTTATCTTTATTTCGGTGCATAGCTTAGAAGCCCAAGCTTGATTTTGAAATTTTCCATTACCCCTTAAGGATGAGTCACTTTATCGCTCATTAGGGTTAGGAGAATACAAGAGTTCCTTTTATATCATGTTCTTGAGGAATTGGGTGATGGCTAATGAGGGCGATAGACCTCATGCTAGGCTTTTGCCCATGTGCTAATCAAATGTCACAACCATATTTTGAATGCGAGCCTTTTGCCCATGTGCTAATCAAATGTCACAACCATATTTTGCATTTTGCATTTTTCTTTCATTGTAGTTTCTTATGCTTTTATCCTTCTTTAAGTTGCATCAACCTCGATGGCAATTTTTTCCAGCCCAAACTCAAGGATGAGGATGAAAGGGTGCCAATCACAATGACCAATGACCACCAACTCAAATAATGGAGATGAATAAAGGGAATGACAGAAAGTGGTAAGTATGGAACATCTTGGACATGCTACTTCAATCAAAGCCTTCCCGATAGTGCCCTTCCTAAAACCCTAAGGCCTCAAAGGAGGTCCCACTGGACTATAATCAAAGACTGTCATCCCATGCAAAGTGAGGGAACAAGAATACAATCAAGACTGGTCAATCTTCCAATTTGCTCCTTTATCCACACTAGTATCCCCAAAAAATTAAGTTAAAGCACATGATTGCATAATGGTTAAAGTACTTGCCAATGGATAACCCAACTCACTTCAAGAAGGAATACCAGAAGGAAGAAAGAAATCTGACTAGAGAAAGAAGTGAAGGATCTTGGCATCATGTTATGTGTTGATCAAATAGGGCTGCTAGCAGGCTAGCTGTCCAAGGTGGAGAAAAATTTCTCCTATGGGTTACCCACTTTCTGGTGGGTAATAGGCCACTCTTTTAATACTCATACCTTTTGAAACTCAATGTTGAGGCCTTAATAGTCTAAAAGGTATGCGAAGTAGGAAATGAAGATTCTCCCAAAAGGGCATTTTTTGGATTTTAGCTAGTGTAAGCATAGGAAGTCAAGAATGGTCTAGATATGCTGAAGATGGTTGTCATACATTTTAAGGATTGCCAATAGCACCTCCCTGGATACTGATCTGTTCTTTACCAAGTGGAGACCCTTTTATCTGTTACCCATCAGCAACCTCCTATCCTGCACAGCAAGATGCACAAGCCTGAGGCCTTGGCCTCATTTGTTATCAAACTTTTAGAGAGTGGAGCAAATTTTTCTTGTGCATTTTTTTCTATTGCAATTGAAATAATTATAAACACCATTTGTTTCCATATTGCTTTCCTTACTGTTGGACATGTAACTAGTGTTGGTCTTCATAATGTAATTCAAATGTACCATTGATGTATTTATTATATTTATTCATCACTATTATTTTATTTTAATCAAAGCATGTTCTTCATGCTTATAAGGTCAATCGAGTCAAAAGAGAATTTATGAGTCAAAAAAATGTAATTGAGTCAAAGTCCTATTCGGACTTCTAGTAAGAAAAGGAAAGATTATTTTATTTTCAGTCAAAGAGTCAAAATGTCAACCACAAGACCAAGTCGGCCCTCATTGGAGACAAGTCAGCCTAGGCCTCCAAGAGCCACCTATTTGACCCTCCTGGATAGCTATTTATCAGAGGCAGCTTGACTCATTTGAAGATCATTCAGTCACACAAATCATTGCATTGATTTCTGTGCCAAACAAGAAGAAGAAGACAGCCGAAGTCAGAGGATAGTCAGGAAAGTCAAAGGAGAGAGAAAACAAGTTTTCTGTCCTAGTTCTGCTCACACGTGCGAATTTTTTTGAGGTACTGTAGACCCAAAATTTGAGGGGCCGAAATTAGAGGGCTGAAATTTTAGGAGTTGACCAATTTCAGAGGTTTTACCAGCATTGACTTTTTTTGACTTTGACTTGTTGCAGAGACTTGGAGGAGGGCTGACTTGGGGTCTTTGTGGAAGTGTTAGTTTTGGTCTTGGGTCTTGCATATATCACTTTGATCTGATTCTATAAGAAGAGGATTTTCTTGGGTTTTCCACTTGTGGGGTTTTCCCTGGCTTGGAGCTTAATTTCTTGTGTCATTTGTCTCTTTGTGATCTTCACATTCTGTATATTTTTGGTAATTGTTTGATGAAGAGAACATAGATTTAATAAGAAGCCAACAAACATTCACAAATAATTATCAAGTTAAGAAAAATCTACCCTAATCTGCAAGCTTCTTGATTTCTTAACACTTAGTTCTAAAAGGACAACCATATGTAGCGCTTGTATTCTTTATTGTTATGTTTACACTCAGCATAAATAATTGCCCTAAATCCCAAAGAAGACAGAAGGAATGGTCAGAAAGAAATATCATGTATTCAATCAAAGGTGAAAGAAAATCCCTGCTAAAAGAATTTTCACAAAGTATGGTACGCTTACATAGTTGCAGTCTCCCGATTTGCTCACTGAAATTGGGGCCTGTGGGACACATTTGTAATGGCAGACTCATAATTTGTAAACACGAAGAAAGTGTCAATATCTCATTTGAAACATAGCCTGAGAGAAACACTACCTACCTGAACTCCAATTGTATTGCAATAAACTGAAACAGAAAGTGAGCAATCCCCATCCGTAGTGCTAGCAGACATATTCAGCCTAACACCTTTAGCAGGATTTTTCATATCTAGTCAAAGAAGACATTTGCAAAATCAAATCCTCCATGTTTAATTCAGATAGCTGCAAAATAAATCTCCTAACAGATGTAATCTATTGGTTACAGAAGAACAATATATAATAGAAATTCCCCAACAGAGTTTAATCTATAGTTCGACAACAACATTAGAGTGCATAGTTTTAAGACATTATATGCGAGATAACAAAGCTAAACAATATTAATGGCAAATAGTCTCAGACATTAGAAAAGAAGAGAAAGCTCAAAGTAGCACCGTAGTTTACTTTTAAAGAATTCCTGCAATACAATCTTGAGGACAAACAAGTTGTGCAACATCAAAAGCACAAAAGATTCTATCTATTAGTTAATTATATTCTCAAACATTAAGAGAGCCTATACAAGGCTACTTGGGAGCAGGAGTGGAAGCAGGAAGCGGAACTGGAAGCGGAAGCAGGGAGCGACATTTTCAAAAGCGCCTGGGTCAGGAGCAATTTTTATATATTTTGATGCATATATGTGAACAAAAGCATGTAGAATGATCAATTAGTGATAAAAAATATAAAAACATGAATTAAACCATATAACATCATTCATCTAGTAGTTATAATCTTCATCAACTACAGGTCCACAAATTACAAATTCTCATTTATAGAACATGTAAGGGTGCACATAACCAAAATAGCATCGAGTACAATCCATCTCTCAACCGAATACATCAACAAATAGGCTCTAGATGACCTCTAGCATCCAAAAAAATCATGCTAGAACATATACCTACATATCATCAAAATCACAGCCTATCTTGGAATCTTTGTCATCAATATCACCCTCTAAGCATTAACATAAGATAGAAAAAAAGTATCATGTCGAGTCAAGATTTTGTTTGTGTTGATATGGGGTAGCATCGGATGTGCTCTAGCCACGAAAATTGGTGGAGAGGCTAAAGCACATGAGATCTCCAATACCCAGAAATGGTTTGGGCAGATTCTAAATAGTTTGGGAGATATTAAAATAATTAATATTTTTAATGAAGTCCCTAAGTCTAAACTTATGGAAAATAAAATATTAATATGAATTAATATAAAATTGTGTTAGAAGGGTCCAAAAGTCATGGATCAAGCCAGAGTTAATCTTAGCCTTTGATTAGGGACTTAATCTCGGCCTTTGAATTGTCAACGCAAAAAGTATAAGAGGAGGCTTGAGAGTCACTTGAAAAACACACCAAATTGATCAAGATTTCGATTTTTTGGGGCAGGGTTTGCTGAGGAAGTCGAAAGAGTGATCAAAGTTGCAGCTGAGGGGCAATGTATTCAGAAGCAGAGAGACAAAGAGTGTGTCGGGAGAATCAATGCAAAAGACGGGAGAAAGGGACGCAGAGCCAGCGAGAGGCCACGTAGAGCTAGCTAGGGCCCACGCAGAGGCAGCCAGGAGTTGCGCAGTGCCTCAGAGAGCCAGTGTGGGTGACGCAGAGGCTCTAGAGGCTGACGCAGTGCCTCCAGAGGTTGGCGCTAGGCCAGGAAGGGCTGACACAATCCGTAGAGGCAGACACTGGGGTTTTCGTGGGGCAGATTGGAGCTAGGAGTTGTTGGAGTGTTTATCCTGGGTTTCAGCTAGAATATCTACTTCCGAGTAGAGAGGTACTACTGCCGAGATTATTCTCTGTTCGGTGAGCCAGTTTTTGCACCCAAATTTTATTCAAGAACTGCATAATAATAAAACCCTCAGATAGTTGCACTAGTTTTCCCGCATTGGGTTTTGCTGGGGACATTGGTCCAAAAACAACGGTGTCACTTGTGTGCTTGTTTTCTTTCCTTTAGTTGATGATCTGTAATGTGTTGAGCATGTATTTGTATTTATTTTCAGTATTTAGTAATGTTTTAAAAAACGGCCGAGTTGATCCAAGTCGTTGGGATTTTTTGTGACACCGCAGAAAAAACAGAACGGGAGGCCAAGTCAATTATTGCATGACTCGGCCGAGTCAGTCATGACTCGGTCAACCCGGCCGGTTCTGCAATAACTTGGCCGAGCTAATGAATGCGGCCTGTAACCCCAAAAAAATGCAATTTTTCATATTTTTTTTAATTTTAACTGTTAGCTGAGTGTTGGGGACTCCAAGGTGTTTTCTAAATTAATTAAATGCTATTTGGGGTCCATTCCCCTCTCCTAGTATTGATATGCTATTCAAATTTCATGGTAATGTTAAATTCTTAAAGTAAAAGTGACATTCTCCTTAATCTTCATTTTCATCATTTTACTTAAATTTTTAACATTACCATGAAATGACTCAGGATGTTTGAGAGTGGTTCTGGCCTCATTGGATTTCATATGGAGAAAGTAGAATTTTAGATTTCATTCAAAATCCAGCAGACTTATCAATTTTTCAGGATTTCAGGATTGGAGGATTGCAATGTTTCCATTGAATTTTGTCATGTATTAGGGTATGGAACTCGTATTTAATCAAGAGCACCAATCCCTCTATGTACCTTGATGTTAGTGACATTGGTTGTTGAACTCCTCTGGGATTCGCTCCCAAACCAGGAGATTCTGAAAATGTCGCTCTCGCTCCCATTTTCGCGCTCGCTCTCCACTTTTGCTCCCGCTCCCAAGTAACACTGAGCCAGATGATGTTGGCAACTCTAGCAGTAGCCAGTAGTACTGGTCAAAGACTTTTGTTGTAGAGGCCATTTATAGCCTCCTTGGTTATGCGTTTTTGTTTTGATCTCTATATCATCATCGTGTATGTATTGGACAGTGCACTAGGTGCCATTTTGATATAATAGATATATTCATGAGCCTACTTTGATCATATGTTGTCTTCTATCTATATTCTAATGCTGTGTGTTTGGAAACATGAATGAAAATCTTTAAAATTATGTGTTTTTATAAAAAATAAATATTTAATGTATTTTTTACAACGACCGAGTCACTGAAATCGAGTCGGCCGAGTCGATACCGAGTCGGAGTCGGAGTCGGAGTCGACCCTCGGCCGAGTCGGAGTTGGAGCCGGAGTTTTAAAACATTGGTATTTACAGGGTAAATAACTTGTTAATTAATCAGAACAAGTAGGAAAAATAAATCAGAAAAGTACATGAAGGGTCTCTAACGGGTTAGACTTAGAAATTCCAACAGTTTGAGTGATGCGTACATTTTTAGTAGGGTCATGAGGGAGTTCAACAACCAATGTCACTAAGATCAAGGTACATATAGGGCTTGGTGCTCTTGATTAAATACAAGTTTCATACCTGTTACCCACCATTTTGTGGGTGATATCCCTAAGAATTTTTTTTCTCCAAGATGGTCCTCAGCCAGCAGCCCCTTGCAGCCACTAGTTAGCTCATTATGACACTTCTCTGCCACCTGAGCCAACCATGTGGTTTCTCACCCATCTGCCATGATCGTATGTTTGAAGGTGGGCCTCCCAAACCTAAAACTATGCCTTGTCATTTGGTAATTGAGTATTGTAGTTTGCTTGTCATGGACACTTCTAGGCAAGGGTTAATGGGGGGATTTAGTGGAAAGAATGGGTTAGGTCTGTGCCCTTGTCCCCTAGACCCCTTTCGGATATTAACCATGTATTCTAGTCCCGTGGGATCTCTTTTATTGACCATTAGGGATAGTATTTCATGGGAAACCCTGATTTTGGTTGTGTTGTCCCGCTCCCTCATCCGCCTATATTACCCTCTTTCCACTCATTATTATTACCCCATTCATCATTTCTCCCACCTGAGCCCACATTCATCCACTGGGTCTGCATAGGGTTAGCAAACCCCTTCCCCTTGCCCACACCTTGGGTTAGGATTGGAACGATACCCCGGAGGTTGATGCAGCTAAAAAGAAACATAAAAGCATATTTGGCCACATTCAACAAGAAAATGTACCACAAAATGCAAAAGATGGCCAGGACAAACACATTTAGCATGTGGGCAAAAGCCAATACCTGAGCTCTACCCCATCATCATGGCCATCACCCTGGGCGTGTGTTGAGAGCCATGGGCCTCCACAACATTAGACAGCACTCCATTGATCCCCGAGGATGGTCAGAGATGCTCGAGATACTCTCAGTGGATGAGGATGATACAACGGGTTCACCTTTGCCCAGTCGGCCCTGGAGATGTACCATGCACTTGGCAGCTGATCCATGATTTATAGGATGATGTGGCATCCCCTACACAATCATCAAAGCCCTCGCAGACGATCTACAGGCATCCTCGACTCATTTGGAGACTCATGAGGTTATTATTGTGCCCTCACACCCATTGGGAGCACCACAAGTTTATTGTTTGGAGAACAAGGGCCAACCCCTTGTCCATCATTTTTGAGGGTCCTCCTCTTCATTATGGCATGCATGGAACTCATTAGGCCTATTAGAGGGCCCTATGACATACATAGATTATTATTTGACCTCTTGAGAGGCTTATTCTTTCATTTATGAGCTATTTTGGAGGGCTTGTCACCAAAAATTAGATTATTTGAACATTATTTTATTTTTGGGGCTTATGTATGCCATGTTGAGGTTGTCATTGATGTCAACCCAAGCAGCAACAAGGATGATATTGAACTTCCATGGCACATTGAGCATCATCATTCACGGTTTCTTGTCTCATAGCCATTATAGGAATACTCTACTCAATAATATCTTTCTATCAGTATATAGCTCTCCTCGTAATTCTTCACGGTTTGTAAGTTATTCAAGATTGAAGTTAGTAACCCCAATTAGTGGGCTAAAACCCCATGGGGTTGTGGCATAGCATTTATCAATGAATTTGGTCATTGAGTCAATAATTAATAATTTTTTAAGCTCCTAAAATCCCTCCAACATACTCTATAGAAGCCCCTCTCAACTCTATAAAAAGAAATCTCATTTATTCTCCAAAAGTAGTGATCGTGGCATTTTCGCTATAACTTTATTTTTGCGAAGTCTTAGATACTAAAATTAAAAACCCATTTTAGCTGAAATCCTGATGAACGTCGTGACCAAATTTCAGGTCTTGGTTCACTATATTTTCGGAGATATGATCTGTGGAAGATAGGGTTTTTGCAAGCTCTTGAATTTCATCTCAAAGAGGTGACCTTGGGAAAATCCTCATAACTCTCTCTTTGAGAAGCGGATTGGAATTCTGTAAAAAGTGGCAGATAGTGCACGGACTGTAGTTTTTTGTGTATCAATTTCAGAGACCAAGGAGGAAACAATGACATGTGGAACGTTGTACAAGTTCGCTCTACTGAACTAGTCCATAATTAGGTCAATGTGAGAGATTGGGCATAACTTTGCCTTGAAGAATCCAAATCGGGTCAGACTTGTGGCATTGAAAAGAAGACTCAAAGGGCTACTACAGGACCGAAGATCACATATTGGGGATCTGAAATCATAGAGATACAATATCGTGCTCCTAGAAGGCAAAAAAAAAAAAAAACTAGATCAAGTGTTGTCAAGGGGTGCAAAGGACCAGACTCTCTAGGGCAGCAAAATGATGCAGTAGAGGTAAGCTCCAGGTAAGTATCTTCTGTATATGCATGTTCATCTCTTAATTGCATTAGATTCTTTGTATTCTAATTTGTTGTTTTGTTTAGCACTAACATATGCTCTGTAGGATGAGGTAAGTTTTGTTATTATCATGTCATGGGTATTTCCTTGAAGACTTTTTGCAGGTATTATATATTCATCAAGAGAAGACTCAATGCATAATGTAATGTTCTGAAGAGTGAGAAAGGGTAGCATGACAAGAGCAGCAATCAAGGTGCAGAATGGCAACAAGAAGTTCACCACATGAAGTCTTCAAGTTGGCAGCACTACATACAGTCATTGTAAAAGTATCATTGTACAAAGTCATTGTAAAAGTCATTGTAAAAGTTGTACAAGTGTCTATTTGCCAAGAGTTGAAGAGGCAATGTCGAGAGGTCTAGGAACATCATTAGGTGGTTGTGTCATAGTTGGGGTTATGGTCTAGTTTGTCTTCTTCTTCTACATCATTCTATGTCATTGTAAAGTGGACCATTTTCCCTGGTATGGGAGTCCATTCTTCTTTATACTTCTATAGGGTGGTAGGTTGGTGCTAGGCTAGTGCATGAAGTCACCAACAGGTTCAAGCCTGTGAAAACTTCAGGGTGGTAGGGTGGTGGTAGAGTGAGTTGTAGCTCATTGAGTGTTGGGGCATCCGTTCAATTGACTACTGAAGAATCTCGAGCGTTGGAGCGTCCATCCAATGGGAGCTCGAGAAGAATGATTTTCTAGATTCTAGGAAGTTGGAGCTTTCTTTTCAATTGGAGTTGAAGATTAAAGAATTATTAGAAAAGCATTCAAGTGGTTTTTGTCCTGGAGGGGGTTTCCACCTTAAAAACTATGTGCATTTGTGTTCCTTTTATTTACTGCTATCATTGTACAAACACTGATAATAATTGAAGATTAACTAATGCTCTGAAAGATTAATAATAATACTAATTGAAAGGAATACTAATTCACCCCCCCCCCCCCCCCCCCCCCGGCAGTATTTCCAACAATTGGTATTAGAGCTTGGTTCCTTCAATAGCAGTTTAACAACTGGAAGGAGATCATGGAGCATACCAAGAATGGTGTACCTCTGTTCAATGAAAATAATTATGCACTCTGGAAAGGAAGAATGGAGGTCTATCTCTTGGCACAAGGTTACGAAGTATGGGACACTGTTCAAAATGGCTTTACACCAACCGCGAATGAACAAGGTAAGAAGAATTTGGTAAATGATGCAAAAGCAAAGAATATTATTATCAGTGGACTTATTGAATCTGCTTATCATAAGGTGTTGGGTTGTAAAACCGCCAAAAATGTATGGGACAAGCTTGAGAATATATATGCAAGTGACTCAAATGTCAAAGATAGCTCATCATTCGATGAAGATAGTGACAGTGAAAAAGAAGCCAACGAGAGAGTATTGTTTATGGCCAAGCACAATAAACAAGAGGTATCAAACAACGAAGAAGAAGGGTTGACCATAGAAGAATTTTCTAAGGAGGCAATCAAGCTTATAAAAGAGCTCAAGGCAAAGAAGATTTGTTCCAATACTCTTGAAGAACAAGTTCAAGGTCTCAAAATTGAAGTTGAAGAACACAAATGTATTGAAGAGTCACTTCAAAGGAAGTTGGAAGAAAGCAACGGAGAAAGGGAAGCATTAGAAGCCGAAGTAGTCTTGCTACAGAAGGGAAACACTTTCCAAAACTATGCCAAAAACTCAAGGGCGTTGGAAGAAATCAATAATACAGCGACACGAGACCTCATGAGAGAAGTCCAAGAGAAGCAACAAGAAATCGACACAGCATTTGCAAAGATTAGCAGGATCACACAACACATGCAGGAAGTAGAAATTGAAAGGAAGGAATATGATCAAAGATACATATCCATTGTTGACCAAAAGCAAAAGGAATTAGATACATCTTCAATAGAAATAAGCAGGCTCAAGATTGAAAATGAGAAGCAGAAGGAACAAATACAGGTTCTCAACAGAGAAGTAGAGAAGACCACTCTTCTCAATACATGTCATCCCTAAACACCTGAGGGATGATCATTGTCACCTAGGCTTTAGATCAATGCCTATGCATCGAGTAGTGTCAAGCCCATCCTGGGGGCATGTTGGGTCCAATGGGTACATCATCAAGAATTTTCAATGCTAAGCAACTTGAGCTCAATGTTTTAGCATCTGAGAGTGCTCTGGAGCATCAATCAAAGTGCCCAACGCTCTTGTGTGGAAGGGCAATGTTGCATCAATAAGGTCATCATGCTCTTTGGAAGTGTAATACGACCTAAGCATCATGTGGAGTAAGCATGGAATAGAGTGCCCTCAAGGCCATGCTACTATATGAAAAACCACTTGGAAAAACCATCTCAAACTCAAGTGAAAGCAACCAGTCGTTAGAAACAATCAGCTTAGATGCATAATAGTGGACCATACATAATCGTTAAGGGGATAGTAGTACTTCAAATCTAGATCACCTTCAAATATCTAACTAGACGAAGTCCCATAAAAGTGTTCCCTACCTTGTTAGAAGTGGCTAGATAGTCAACCCAATTTGGTGTTTCTAGCCCCTAAGGGGAGGTGGTATTTCCAAGGCCAAGCCTTCAATTCATAGGTGTTAGTGACACTAGGTGCTAATGGAGGGGAATGACTTCACGACAAAGTGCCATGCCCAAGCGACTACTAGATGGAGGTCCACATCCTGAGTGTATATATGTAATGGATGGAGCAATCGTGTTGGCATGAATTGCCCCTTTCCCCGGCCTGCTTTTTCCACCACTCTCATGCATCTTTTATGTCCTTTTGAAAATGTTTTTATATGGAACAAAGCTTAAGGGTCCAAGGGTTTCTCTCTCATCAAGGTTGGGACATGCAACAGTTCCTTATGATGAGATGAAGCATCAAGTGCTCAGAAACCAAGTGGTGGCAAATGAGGAGGTTAAAACTCGTGCTAGGCGTTTTCCCACGCGCTAATTATGTCTTGGCCATCTTTTTCATTTTATCTTTCCTTTCGATTTTGTTGTGGCCATCTTATGCTTTTACTTTTTTTGTACTTACATCAACCTCCATGGCAAGTTTTTATAGCCTGACCCAAAGATGTGGATGTATGAGTGCCAAATTCCAATGAACCAACAACAGTTAACTTGAAGGGATGAATGTGGTATAAAGGGAGTGATTAAATGTGTTAAGTATGGATTGGTTATGGACACACTACTTCAATCCAGGTTTCCCAAGCAGTGCCCTGCTAAATTTTGTAGTTCATATAGGTGTTCTAGCCTTAAGAGGTGTCACTAAGGCTAGGAACACAGAGGAATTAATTATCTCCAATCCCATGTAACTTTTCCTATGTTTCACATAGGGAAAATGTCTCAATTAAGTCAATTGGTGAATTTTAAATATTTCCTAAGTTAAAATTTAGGGAAAGTGGTTAAATAATTGACATTAGTTGAGATAAGATCGATTCACCTCTAAAACCTTATTGAAAGTTTCTAAGATGATTTTATTTATCGATTGGGACAAGATAACTTCTAATCTTTCCCATTCATTTGTGAATGAGAGATTATAAAGGGAGATAGATGGGCAACATTAAAGATAGATCAATCATTGAGTTGAGTTGAGTTGGGTGAGCTTTTATAGAGACACTAGGAGGGCTTGAACAACAGTGATTGAGGAAGAGTTTTGCAAGGTTTATCATCATCCAAGAAGACTAACATTTTTGAGTTTCAGAGGGAGCTTTGCTAGCTAGATTATGGACAAAACCCTAGAACTAGACATAGATTAACATTTCCGCTAAAAGAAGAAACCCTAAACCTAACAAGAAGGGAATGACATCATGTTGATGATGATGACAAGGATGATAACATTGCAAGATGAATGTAAGAAGGCTAAGATCAAGAGGGAGTTGACATTCCCTATAATCCTCAAAAGATAAGTATTTTATATCTCTCTTTTTGTATTATTACATATGTTGCACGGGTACTACTCCCAAGCATTGGAGAGCACGTACTCCCCGGTCCGATGCTCCTGGGAGCTTGGGCGCGCATACTAAACATTCCAAAATTGGCAGGAGCGTTGTTAGGTACTTTGGAGCGTTTTGGGAGCGTGACGGTTCAAAATTAAACATTTTAGGTATTGGTTTCTGCGGGGAGTGTGACTCGGGATCTTGTGGGAGTTCTGATCCATCGAGGAGTCTCTAGAGACGCTCCTCGATGGATCAGAGCTCCCATAGGCTCCCGAGCCACGCATACTAGACATTCCACAAAACCCAAGGAAAATCCCGGTAAAAGAGACGCGAACGTTTCGCGGCAAAACAATTTTGCTGGTATTTTTTTCTATATAATCAACATCATCTCCAGAGTAAGTCAAGCCATCCAGTGGTCTCATTCTGATTTCTCAGATAATCAGATTGTTTTGAGTATTGAGTCTTGACGCAGCATGGGCGAGGGACGCAGTGACACAGTCTAGCAGCTGGGAAAGACTGCAAGTGCTTCAAAGGCTCAAGCGTTGCCATTATCTAGATAAACTAAGCTTAGTTATCAGTTCTCAGTTGCCAAAATTCAATCATTAATGTCGCTTCTGGTTTCTAATTTTAACTCTGCCTCTTGGAATTTAATTTTTTACTGATTTCTATTTAATTTTTGACCAAATGCATCTTTTTACAACACATTTGTTCATTGGTTAAGAATCGAACAATTATTTTTAACATCAGCAGGGTTTTATCACGTTTCAAGACCCGTATATATCCGTGTAACAATGCCCTAAACAAATTCTCTCAATTCTGAATCTATCCACAGTACCAAAGGTTCAGTTAGAATTTTGTATCGATGAAAAATTTAACTTTATATATAGGCTAGATTCCAGAAACGGTAGAGAAGTTTGCCTTTTGGTTTTATCAATAATGATATTTTCGATGCCAATACATGGTAATAACTGATAAAACTTTCATACTGTGATTTATTTTTTGAATTTTCTTTTTCCCAGTATAATCATTTCTGCCTGATTCATTACTCGATTTTTCTTAAATTACTTTGTTTTTGCATGAACGGCTGAAAATGATTCCAAGGCATTATCGAAAGTTGAGACTTTTTTCTTGATCTTCCTTTTTTTCCTTAATCTCTAAACTATTAGGAAAAGATGCATTTTTTGGGGTTTCACAGGCATTTACAAAGCCCTTGGTTGAAATCCCCTTTTTGTACTTTTTTTTAAAGAGGAAAATTAAAAGCATTTTGATATGTGCGCTTTCATTCTGCAGGTTGACAGGTCATCTATAGACTGTTATTATTATCACACTCTCAAGATAGAGTTGTTGAGTTTCACTTTGGGTCACTGCATTATAAATTTATACCATACCTATACTATTGATGTACTAGAATCATGATGTCAAAACGTTGAAGTTCCAATTTTAGAACACTTCATCGCTAGACTCCTTTACCCATTGTTAATTAAGATTAGAATATATTCATTTCCCTCGGCCACCATGACTGTTTGGTATTGGAAAAAAAGAAATGAATAAAATAAATTCCTCCTTCATATACTGTATACAGAAAATTTGTTATACCGTTATATGTTTTCAACGTTTTATAGAAATAATTTTAAAATATAATTATAATTATATAACGTTATATATAAATATAAATAAATAATTATTATTTTTTATTTTAAACTTTAAAGTTTGTAAATAAATTTTTAATTAATGTTAGTTATTTTTATTAAATTTGTTTTAATTAATGCTAGTAATTTATTTTTATTTATTAGATTTTTAAATTAAAAAAATTTAAAATGTTTTTTTTCTTCAAATTTTATTATATTAGACAATATGAATTTTTTAATTCTACATTTTACAAATTTGATTAATATCTTTTAAGTTTTTAACAATAAACATTCATTAAGAAGAGTCTTTTCGGTAGAAATCACATAAGAAAATTTTGCAAACATCTTTCGAACCAGCGAGTGTGATTCATCATCAGGATAAGATGAAGATGCAAATCATCGCACAGGCTTAAATATTTATTACTATGAGTTTTAACTTCTATAAATATTCTGAAAACAATATCCCTAAAAAAATAAATAAATAACTAAATTTTAACTTTCATCTAGACCCTTCTTTAAATTTTCTGCCTAATCATATAATTGCTAATTAGATCTTCATGCCTTTTTGACTTAAAGTCTTAAAGAAATAATTCAGATGTCCTTGTTTTTACGATTATCGTAAGTTAAAATAAAATGTGGCTTTAACTTTTCATTAAATATCGATTGATTTTATAGACAACATGAGTTAGATAAAGTATTGTGTTTAAAAATGTTAAAAAAAAAAAAAAAATTATTCTATTCTATGACTATCCCTTATATATCATTGATTAAGTTATATGTATTAAATTAAACCCCGTTTATGTTCCAATTAAAAGCAAATATTGTAAAAATTTTAAATTTTTAATAAGTTTTAATTCTAATATTTTCTATTTTTTATGTAAATTTTCAGTATTGATACCATGGATAGAGGGTTGGGTAGTCAATGTGGGGAAAGCAGGATGAGACCCCCACTACCTCCACAAGCCCCACAAGTTGAAGAACAAAATGCAGAGACAATGATAGCTACCCACAATCAATCAAGCAACATTTCCAAGAAGCCCTTACTGAAGTTCATGAAAAAGATAACACAAAACAAGGCAAAAAATAGTGGTGGTTGTGAGGAATGGCAATGTACTTTGTGTGATCATGTATTTAAGGGTAGCTATACAAGAGTATGGCATCATCTTTTGGGCATACCTGGGTTAGGAGTGAAGGGTTGCACTTGTAGCCTTGAACAAAAAATGGAGATGACTAAGCTTCACATGAAAGCTAATGGAAACAATGAATGTGATAGTAGCACAGTATCTCCTAATAAGAGAGGTAGACATGAAGATTCATCCCAATGTATGAATGAACAAAGTCACATCCAAATTGAGCCTACTCAAGGGGGTTCTAGTACTAGGAGGACTAGTGTAAGTGAATCCATTCAAAAAATGTACAATGTCTTGCATAGGGATGAAGCAGATGATGCCATAGCAGATTTTTTTATGGCAAATGGAATTTCATTTAATGTCACTCGTTCACCATACTATAAAGAAATGGTGAGAAAAATCATAGCTACAGGGATAGGATATGCACCCCCAGGTTACAACAAAATGAGGACTTCATTGTTATATAGAGGGGTGACAAGAATGCATGGACTTATGGAGGACCTCAAACAATCTTGGGTTCAATCAGGTTGTTCAATTGTCATGGATGGTTGGACAAATATTCAACAAATATCATTCGCCAAAGAAACTCTTCTTTGGAGTTTTTCCATGAAATCCAAAATCTGATAGAAAAAAAATGGATTAAACTCAATACCTCCCTTCACATCGCTGCATATGCTCTTAATCCAAAGTGGTATATGGAAAGACCAAATATAATTCTTCCTATTGGTGATTAAGAGGTAAAACAAGGGTTTGTTGATGCTATAACTAAGATGTATACTATTGATGAAGCAAGTGTGATACAGGAGCAATTTATTGATTTTGGTACATTGAGCCCTCCTACATTCATCCAAGATACAAAGAGGGAGATCAAGCATTATGCTCAGAAGAAACCCCTTGGATGTTGGAGAACGTATTGGGGCCATGTCCCAAAGCTTTGAAAGCTTGTTTCATGTTTGTTATCTCAGGTTGCTAGTTCCTCGATTGTTGAAAGGAATTGGTCCACCTATAGTTTCATACACTTTGTTAAGAGGAATTGTTAAAATTGGCAACTAGGGCCAAACTCCATGTGGGTCATCTTATTTATGACAGCTGATATTTTTCTTGAATCCCTCTCATCGAGAGGTGTAGAATTTATCAAAAGATCATCTGATTCAAATAAGTATTCATGGAGTTATGAATTTATTTGTGTTATAAGACAATTCGTCAAGGTCGGCCAGCAACCAAATAACCACCACATGTGCTCAAAGTTTTAGTATAAAAGGAGATGACTTGAGAGTCATTTCACACTCACTTCACTCTTGATTTCTCTCCACACGCTTTGGGTTTTAGTGGAAGCGAAATCTAGGAGAGGAAGCCCTAAAACGCAGGAGGAAAGCAGACTAAGGGAGTTGCCCTAGAAAGAAAAACGCAGTCCTAAGGAGGATGCCCTAGCCGCAATCCTAGAGGGGAGATCTAACCCTAAACACAATGAAAGAAAGAGCCCTAATTGTAGACACCTATACGCTGCCCAAATCCACAGTCAGGGAAGAGATTTATACGTTGTCCCAAGGGGTCTATAGGATGCCCTAACCGTAGTCAACAGAAGGTCTTAACCGCAGCAAAGTCATGGGTCTTTTGGAGGGCCGAGTTGTTGTAAGGGAGGCCAAGGTAGGGCAGACTGTTTCAGGGTTGCATAGAGGTGTCTTGGGTGTAAGAAAGGGCAGTGTATGGTGCTATATGGAGAGGCCTAAACGCAGGTCCTATGTTGTTGTTCTAGAGTGCCCTAGACGCAGTCATGGGAAGGGTCATACGCTATCACAAATGAGGTTATTCATTTCAGCAAGGAGAGGCTTAAAGGAAGACTCTATACGCTGTCCAATGAAGGTCTAAAGATCCCTAGCCACAGTCAATAAGTGGAGATCAACCTACAACTAGCCGCAATCCTAATTCTAGTCTCACCCTAACTGCTGGTCATAGAGAAATCTAGCCGCAATCCTTATGGGATTGACTGTGGAATAACATTGAGGCTACAGCAATGTGCTCTAACAAACAGAGTTGGAGCAGCATGCCTATGTGTGAGGATAGGTAGGATTGTTGATGGCCTAACCTAAAGGTTGCCTAGAATTCCAATGTAGCGAATAGAAAATCATCTAAATAACATGATGATGCAGTTTAGGAAGGTACAGCAATGTTATAATGATGGCATGGTACAGCAATGCTATAATGATGGCATGGTACAAAAATGTTACAATGATGGCAAGGAAGGTGCAACAAGCACATGGGGGCAAGCATGGTGCTACAAGCACATCGGACAGCAGTATGGCAACATGGCGCAGCTATGGCACATAGGACAGCAATGGTACATGATCCAGTACAGTGATGGGTATAGTCATGATTAGTGAAGCATGATGAGATGCAACATAGTGATGATGGGTGCAGCATGGTGCAGCACAGTGAGGTGCAACATGATGATGAGGAGCAGCACAATGATAGGTGCAGCGTGGTGATGGAGTCACCAGGGAGAATCAGTTGAAGTAGTGTGTCTTCAACTGAGTTCAGCCACCTCATGTATCATCTACTTAGAGATGATCTATGCTCTTATTTAGATAAGTCAAAGTGTTGACTTTTCTTGTATATGTACTATCTCTCTCTCTCTCTGCTGAACTATTGAAGAACATATAAGAAGAATTGATTAAGGGTTTCCCCACATTAGGGTTTGTCCCTGGCTAGTGCCACATCTTGTGTCCTCTTATCTTGGATTGTCTTCTGCAATCTATGTTTATGTTCTATCTGCAATTTACTTTATTGCTAATGTGATTGCTAATTTGGAAAAGATATTGAGCTAACTGTGAAAAGCGAAATAAATTGCTCTTAGCATAGAACATACCTACAATTAACAAGAATAGACTTCCCTCTAAGAGAGCCGTGAAACTTGTTTATGTGCATAGTAGTCTTCAGCTTTGTTCAAGGAAGCTCCTTGAATATTCAAAAGGACTTGTTGCACGATGGGCTATGAACGCTGAAGATGCTGCCCAAATTGATGATGATGATGGCAATTTTACTAAATGCAGGATGGGTTGGCATACCTTTAGATGACATTGTTGCATTTGATGATGATGATGATTATGTTGATCCAGTACCTAGTGAGGCTCAAGCTTATATGGATCTCCTTGATGTTGAAGATTGTACTCTATGATCATCTTAAGCTTTGTATTTTTGTTGCTATATTTTGGCTCTTGGGCATTTTGAATTATGTACTACTTTAGGCTTTTGCCTTTTTTCTAGTATGAACATCAATATGATTTGGGTGGCTTTTAGTTTTGGTTTTAACTTTTTATGGTTCTCTTGAATCATTTAAAAATTCAATTTGGTATGTACATTTAATCTTTACACTATATTTAAAATAAAAGAACAGAAATTAATATATATTAAATTTAATATATTATATTATTGTCACTCACAACTTGACGTTTCCTGTAAATTTTGGCAAAAACTTCTAGCTATATGGAATACTTGTTCCCACATACTCGAAATACCCACATACCGAAAACTCGTGCAACATAGATTATTACTATAGTTGTTGTCAGCTATTCTCTTGTCTTTGTATCCTTTGTTGGGTTGTAATTGTCCTCCCATGGCCTCACGACTCCCCGATTGCTTACTTATACTCATATTAGTTAAACAATCAATTGGCTTGCAGATTCTGCAACCATTGCAACTAAAGACTGACATTACAGACTCAATAGGAAATCAATACAGACTCAATAACCTAAGAGCCCTGCCACTTAAGGTTCACACATGCACGCTCATTCACATGTGCAGGCTTGTCAAACTCTGAACTAAAACTGACTTTGAATTTACTCAAGATGCATAAATGATCGCACAAAGCGCACTTGCAGGGCAAGAGTAAACTCAAGACTAACTCTAACTCTGAATGAGGAGAAGAGGCTCCTCCTCCCTTATTTATAAATCCTCGAGGGAGCATAAGGCATCTCCTTAGACTATGACAATCTAACAAAGTACATGAAAATATTCCTGAGAGTAGATATTACAGATCAAATTTTTCTATAGATTCTCTGAGTTGTGGGTCAATCCTCACCAAAAGTCGGAGAAGTCCTGTGAGTCTCAAATATTCGTCCGAAGAAATATTACACCGCGGAAATTTTGAGGAATCCCACGGAACCTATAGTAGGATACAATGGATACTTTTGTTGAAAGCCCACAAGAACAAACTGGCTCCACATGAGTCGATCAATACAATGAGACATAATGGATGTTTTAACTGAAATCCCATAAGACCAGACTGGCTCCACATGAGTCGATCAGTACGACGAGGTACAAATTCACCAGTCATTAGTAAAACAAATGCACATGGGTTCTCCACATGAGCACCCTTCTGGTCTATCAGAGCCAAAAGAATAATCTTCTGCAACATTAGCCTGGGTACTTGGTCCTGGAAGATCTGCATTTGCGGGTTTTATATTACTGCGCTGGATTGGATAAAGATTCTCTGAAAAAATTTGTTCAACATCGGATCCTTGCATGAAAGGACAAGAGTCACAAGAAAATTCCCCTTGGAAGAGAGATTACACTTAGAGATTTAGTTCGACCTCTGTTACAACCCCGACCACTTTTACTTTCAAATTTATGATATGGTTTTTATATTGGATATATTTTAAGACTCTATCGGTGTGATTTCCCTGCCACGATGCTTAAGGATGAATTTAAACCATAATTCTTTTTTAGTAGCTACCTTCATGTCCGCTTGTAAATGTAGGATGAAATTGATGCGTCTTTGCACCCAATCTTTTCACGGAAAAAAATTATCAAGGAAAACTTCAGTCCAACCAATCAATGGATGCTTTATCATATTATCAGGGTCTGCACAAATTATAAATTTTCCTTTCTCCCTTACCATTTGTAGGATTAGAGAATAAGTGGTCCAATTCATTGTGCCAAAACCCAAATCACAGTAACACTGGTTATCTTCTTCATCAATCCAAACTCCATGTTTTTCTCTGACCAATCAATTGTAAGCATTATTCATCTGCCAAAATGCCTTTCTTTCCCATTTTTCTAAAATATTTATCTTTAAGGGACTGGAAAGGATTTCTTGAACAAGCTTAAAGTCCATATATTCTTTTGCTGCAGATTCAGGAGCAGAGAAAACAAATTGTTTTCTGCATTTAAAATCTTCTTCTTTTACCTTTTTCATCTCTGCATTGGATAGCATGAACAAAGATATGTCAGTTTTATCATGAGCTTCTCTAGACAACATGTCTATTATACAATTCAAATACCCTGGCTTATGTACAATATCAAAATCAAAATTTTCTAACCAAACAACCCATTTTTGTACACGGGTATGGTTGTCTGTTAGTAAGTTGTTATTTTTTAACATGCCTGCCAAAATCTTTAAATTTGTCCTGATTGTAAATTTAACAGGCTTTAGGTACAACTTGAAATGTAAAATGGTCTTCTTGACAGCTAAAAATTCTTTATGGCTAGAAGGG
This sequence comes from Pinus tabuliformis, assembly GCA_031772625.1. Taxonomy (NCBI): domain Eukaryota; kingdom Viridiplantae; phylum Streptophyta; class Pinopsida; order Pinales; family Pinaceae; genus Pinus; species Pinus tabuliformis. The sequence goes on from CM062815.1 coordinate 834,969,218, forward strand.
TAATTTAATTCTGCTCCTCTAAAAGTTCCAGAGGCATATCCACAAATTTCTTCTTTTCCTTCAAGCTCTTCTAGTAATACTCCTCCCCATGCATCTTGTGAGGCATCAATCTCTATTATATACCTACCCTTTTCAGTTGGTAGAGAAAGAGGAGGCAAGGGTTGGACCTTTTGCTTGATATTCTTGATTGTCGTTGTCATTTCATCTGACCATGCCAAAGGATTTTTCTTAAGTCGTCGCTGCAAAGTGTGTATGTCAGAGGCTTGCCCTTTATAAAAAGGTCTGATATAATTCAGGCTTCCTAAGAACCTCTGTAACTATGTTTTATCTAATATCCTGTTTGGATAGTTCTTGAAGATTTTTAGGACATGTTCTTGAAGAAGAATCTGCCCTTTCGTTGTTATGTAGCCCAAGAATTCAATAAATGTCTTTCCTATCTCCATCTTTGTTGCAGTACTAGGCCATCCTGATATACAAGATCATAAAAATTTTGCAGATGCTTGAGATGTTCTTGAAGATTTTTAGAGCATATTAGAATGTCATCAATATACACTTATTATCCATGGATAGTCTCTGAAAATATCCTCCATTCTCTTTTGAAATTCTCTTGGGGCATTTTTCAATCCAAATGGCATTACTATCCATTGATATTGTCCATGGGGTACAACAAAAGTTGTTTTATGCCAGTCTTTTGGGGTAATGTCAATTTGATAAAATCCAAACTTTAAATCAAACTTATTGAATATTACCTTTCCTTTAATTTTTTGCAGCAAGGAGGCTTTATTAGGTAATGGATACCTAATTGGCTAGAGAACTTTATTTAGTGGCTTATAGTTCACCACTAACCTTGGTTTCCCTCTCTTTTGCTCTGAGTGCTTGTTAACATAAAATCCTCTGCAAGCCCAAGCACTCTTGGATGGCTCAATAAGACCTTTTAAAAGATCTTTTATCTCCTCTTTGGATATTTTGATTTTTGGAAGACTCATAAAGGCTGCAGAAGCCTCCTGGGGAATAATGTTTGCCAAAGGATCATATGGAAGATTTACAAAATATTGATTTCTACGCCAGAAAGCATTAGGGGATTTTGAAGTGCAATCCTCTTTTATTTTCTTCAAAATTTATTTAAGAACATTTTCTGAGTACAGTTCTGCATAGTAGATGATGCATTCCATTTTATCCCGTTCTACTAAAGGTGTCAGAGAGTACAAAGATTTATTTTGTTCTACCTTTTCTTCAGCAATTCTGCTCTTACAAACATCGTCTTTGTACATTGGTGTCTGAACTTGTTGATTTTCTATATGCAATATCAACTCATGCTTTTTTACATCAAAAGTAACTAGGCTAACCATCTTAATAAAATCAGATCATAGGATGTTGTCATGTGCAATTGCTTGTACACCATAAAATACAGCTTCTAAATTCTTTCCTTCAATTTCTATGAACAAAAGATCAGTTTCACCAAAAACATTTACTTCAGTCTTACTTACAGCAGTCCCTCTGAATCTAGTTTCTTTCCAGAGATATGCAGGGATGACTTGTTTCCTCATCAGATTGAGTAGTGCTCCTGTGTCCACCAAAAAATCTATCTCGTGTGGCTTTTTATTGTCTGGATGAATCCAGACTTTTATGAAGAGCTTAACTCCTACAGAAAATAATGTAGGATGTTCTTGTTTTAGGCAACAAAAAATCACATTGACTAACTGTAGTCATGTCTTTCAAAACAATGGAAAACAAATTGTCAGATATCCCAAAATCTCATTCAGGTGGTAATTCTGGTTCAACTTCACAAGCAAAAAGATCAAGAGATTTTTGCCTTCTAAGACCAAGCTTAATGTCATCTTTAGGGATTTCCTATCGAAACATATCAAAGGCAGCAAGATTTCTGATTGGCTTCTGGAAAGACTTACAGAGTTCCATAACCCTAAAATAGATCTTTTCTATGACAGAAAGCCTAATATTAAGCTTTTCTATGCTTGTTTTTATTGCTTCAGTATCACTTAGACATGGGATACTATGTTCAATTTGTCTGAAAGCTTTTGTAGCTCTTCTCTTTCAGATTTATTAGAAGCAATTATTCTTAAAATATCCTTATAAAAATCATCTAGATTCTTGGCTGTCAAACTTGCTTGAAGATTTGAATAGTTCAACAGCTTGCATGCATCAGAAACACTTGCATCTGCTGAAGATGGTTTCACTGGAAAATATTCTTGTTTGATTTTTCCATCAGACTAGTATTGGCGAAAGGGAGTAGTCAAAAGATTTAGAGCAAAAGATTAGTTTCACCAAAAACAATTACTTCAATCTTACTTACAGCAGTCCCTCTGAATCTAGTTTCTTTCCACAGACATGCAGGGATGACTTGTTTCCTCGTCAGATTGAGTTGTGCTCCTGTGTGCACCAAAAAATCTATCTCATGTGGCTTTTTATTATCTGGATGAATCCAGACTTTCATGAAGAGCTTAACTCCTACAGAGAATAATGTAGGATGTTCTTGTTTTAGGCAACAAAAAATCCCATTGACTAACTGTAGTCATGTCTTTCAAAACAATGGAAAACAAATTGTCAGATATCCCAAAATCTCATTCAGGTGGTAATTCTGGTTCAACTTCACAAGCAAAAAGATCAAGAGATTTTTGCCTTCTAAGACCAAGCTTAATGTCATCTTTAGGGATTTCCTATCAGAACATATCAAAGGCAGCAAGATTTCTGATTGGCTTCTGGAAAGACTTAGAGAGTTCCATAACCCTGAAATAGATCTTTTCTAGGATAGAAAGCCTAAAATTAAGCTTTTCTATGCTTGTTTTTATCCTTATGGAAAAATCTGACGGAAAAATCAAACAAGAATATTTTCCAGTCGGACCAACTTTAGCAAATACAACTGTTTCTGATGAGTGCAAGTTGTTGAACTATTCAAATCTTCAAGCAAGTTTGACAGCCAAGAATCTAGATGATGTTCATAAGGATCTTTTAAGAATAATTGCTTCTAATAAATCTGAAAGAGGAGCTACAAAAGCTTTCAAACAAATTGGACATAGTATCCCATGTCCTAAGTGATACCGAAGCAATAAAAACAGCCATAGCAAAGCTTAATCTTAGGCCTTTTATCCTATAAAATATCTATTTCAAGCTTATGGAACTCTCTAAGTCTTTCCAGAAGCCAGCCAGAAATCTTGCTACCTTTGATCTGTTCTGACAGGAAATCCCTAAAGACATTAAGCCTGGTCTTAGAAGGCAAAAATTTCTTGATCTTTTTTCCTGTGAAGTTGAACCAGAACTACAACATGAATGGGATTTCAGGATATCTGACAATTTGTTTCCATTGTTTTGAAATATATGACTATAGTTAGTCAATGGGATCCTTTGTCGCTAGATAAACTAAAATATATGGATCTTTTAGCTTTAGAAATTGAAGGTCCTAAAGGGTTTGGCGAAACTATAGGGGAAGCCTCTACAAACACATCAAGGCTAACTAATATAGGGAATCTTGGCATCGGAGGATTGAATAGACTCATAGCCACAATGCCAGAACATCCTACACTTAATATAGGATGCCAGGGTAGAGAAGAAATTAAAGAATCATTACAACTTCTGGGAAATTGGAATAATGCTAAGAAAGTTGAAGACAGTACAATTACTACAAATCATATGGTTAATCTCCACATTGCAAGGTTTACTAGTCTTGCATGGGAATGGTGGCACCAGTTGCCTCAAACAACCTGTTGCACATATTTTGTTGAAGTTCCAAGGAAGAAAATGTACCAAAATTTTCAGAGAATCGAAATCATCAGTGATCAATTTTTGATTCACTGTAAACCCATTATGTAAAACCATGTATGTATGTAGCAACCTAGGTAAGCCTATTATTTTGGCAACGAATTTCATCCTAAGAGTTGTTTGTCTCACTGATTCATCTGTGTTTCTAAACATGGTTGACTGGCAGAGTTTTTCCATCCAGCCTCACCCCAAAGCTAGGGTGGAATTTATCGTAAAGTCTCAAGTGAGTCCTAGTGTTTTAGTCGAGTCTTCTGTAAAAGTGATTTGGCAATAATTTAAGCTAATTGGCTAAATTATTTTATTACATGTCACTTCGTCTACTAGATCATATTGTGTTGCAAAATTAGGTATGTATATTGAGGGTCTATAACAAATGGGTATTCCCCCTTTGAAGGGGGGAATTATGTAAAATCTTATGTAAAAAATATTTTAGTGCATGGTCTCTCATATTTAGACACTATGGCTAAAATATTTTAGGGCGGAAAAATAATTAATCCCCTAAAGTGTCAATTAACTAATTTTTCTGGCAAAAAATAAAACTAATCCTAAGCTAGAAAATTAATTAAGTAGAATCAAAATTAAATTGCTACAAAAATTAAATTGTCCAAGTGGAAAAATGCGTGGGTCTTAAAGAAATCAGTTTTTTGAGGTCCCCCACAAAGGGAATATTGGAAATTTCAAGAAAAATTAGACCTTTGGGCTTTGGTGGTCAAGTCAAAGTCAATTTTTTCGGGAAATTATCTCAAAATAATTATTTTTGAGCTAATAAAAAAGGGGTTTGATGAGAAATTCTAAAATTCCTCAAAAATAATTATATCAACGGCAGAGATTAAAAGATCATCAAAGATTTATCAACGGTCAAAACTATTTTGACGGAGATCAAGCCAACTAGTCGTTATTTTCCACTTGAAGGATTTATCAATTAGAGGTCATTTGTGTCTCAAGCCATCTGATGTTCGGATAATGTAACTCTGTAAAGTTGATGTAAAGCTATTGTCCCGCTGGGAACATTTTGAATAATCATAATAAATACTTTGGGGTGCAATTTATCGTGTCTCTGATCTACTGATTTGTGGTATGTGTTGGGTATGGGCATTCGAATATTGCGCTTTATTATTTTTATTGAATCGTTGTTTCATTGTAGGTGATAGAAACATTCTATTGGTAAGTTGTGGGCTTATCTTAGGTGATCTAATTCATTAACCGTTCTAACGATTTACTTTTCAAAAAATATATAGTTTTTGCAGGTTCCCCAGCCTTGGATTCCAAGTTCACAAACTGTGGGCAAAGGTTGATTATGTTTGGATCCTAAATATATTTATGCTTTTTCAAACTTCGCTAAGGTTGTGGTTTGGCATTTATATTTCGAAATACATTTAGCCATTTATCAAAAATTTAAAAAAAAAATATTTCTCAAAATTTTCCCAAGTATTGTACACATGTACATTTTGTAAATATATTTGTAAAATAGAATTTTGTAAATAATTTTATTTTCTAACCCTTGTTTGCAACTAGGGTTTTGGGGTTTTGGGATTTATTTTAAATTTTTGTATATATTGGGGCTTTGGCTATTTGTGAATTTATTTGTGTAGGTGAAATCAAAGGCAAATAGTTGGATTAGAGTTAGACCTAGGCCCTTGAGGGTAAGATCTAGCCTCTACAAATTTTTGCAAGGCTAGCCACTAAAGAATTTGCAAGAAAATTGAAGATCTTAAGCAAATTGATTTCTGGCGAGGGTTTTGAAATTTTTTATTGCCATAAGGCCTAGCGTCCTCCTCCAGCCTCAACGTAAGTCTTCCTTTCAGCCCTCTGAGGCCCTATGTCAGCCTTTTTCTAGCCCTATAGGCTAGACGTAGTCCTAAAGAGGCCTTAGTCTCCTCTCTAGCCCTAGTTGTGGGCTTTTAAGGCCATTTTTGGTCTGGCCGTAAGCTTAGACGACTCTGGCCTCCCTTCTAAACCATAAACGACAACCCTAAGTGCTTTTTGTGGGTTTTCTAGCCCTATTTTTCTCTTGGCCTCCTTTGTCCATCCCTCTGCTACCTCCTTCGCCCTCTCGGCCCCCTCTTTCGCCCTGGTGTCATCCTCCTTTGTCCTCTTTCCCTAGCTGCCTAGCCTTCTCAGCCTCTGTCACCCCAACGCCATCCCTATTAGGCCTAGTGTTAGCCCTTCTTGGCCCTAGATTGTCTCTCCTCCATCCCTAGTTGGTCTCTAAAATTTTTGGACTGAATATTGGTGGGTTTTGCAAGGAAGAATTGGCTCAAGTTTGGTGTTTTTCAAGTGACAAGTCCATTGGAAAAATTTTGGCAACTTGGGCAAGCAATCTTCAAGGCCTTGGGCCTAGGGTTTGGTCTCTAAACCCTCCATTTTCCTCATTGTTTGCTACAGCTCTCTGAATCATTCATAACAGTGATAAAATTCATGCTTAAGTGCCCTAAAAATCACATCTAAGTGGCCTAAATACATTAATAAATTCATGGTAAAAATCTACTAGTCACTTGGTGAATTTTGAATTGTTTTTTGGGCACAAATCTAACTAATTTCATGACTGATATATTTGCATAAAACTTTGATCAGATTTGATATAATCTGAATAATACATCTTAAGAGGGCTAAAAAACTCATAATTTCATATTGGTTGATCTGTAAATTGTCGTGGATATTCCACTGGACAGTTCGTCACAACAAATCTGATAATAATATATTCAAATTTTACACTATTATAGTTTTATTTAATTTCTAGATCTTGTAGATTTTACTGTAATTAGTGCATGCATGTGAATGGAAAATATACAAAAAAATAGAGAACGACAAAATAAGCTCACACACACATAATACACAAGATATGCTCTCTGGGAAACCCTTTTTGGAGAAAACTCAGCTAGAATGTGATGTTGCTTCACTCTCTTTCTCTGTCTAGAAATATTGCAGCAGATACAAAAAAGTAATGCTTGTGGCCCGTGGGCTACTACAATGCACAAATCCTCTCTGTGTACTCTACCTCCTATCTCTCCTGCCTATCGTTGCTCAGCTATGGAACAAAATGCTCTCGAAAGAATGGAATGCCTCTTCCTCCTAATGGTCTGGTTATAACACAGCCTGATAGCCTACTAGTGGTTAATTTTGACTACATCAACTCTTAACTAGAGTTACAATATAGACTCTTCTAGAGTCTTTTACATCACAAACACGTGGCTAGCCTCCTTTCCCTAAATAATGGAGGTTAACATGGCATCCTCCCGAATTATAGGTGTGAAAACAGGAAGGTCAACTTCTGAATGGCATAACTTTTGCATACGAACTTTAATTGACGCGCTTCTTGCGTCGTTGGAAAGATCTTTGTGTGTAAAATAGCATAAAAAGGTGCTAGGCTGAATCGGCAAAGTTTTACCCACAAAAAACGTCGTTTGATGCCTCAAAACGCCCCTATATCGCCAAACTGGGTCATGCCAGTAAAAACGGTCTCATGAGTTGATTCCTCCACTTGTTCCACTCCAAATGCATCAAGATGGATGACAAACAATATAATGATCCAATTCGAATCACGTCTCCCCATTTTGGAAGGATTTTGGTCCCCAAAAGCTTTTGCAGAATGAGGTGAGGAAAATTTTCCTCCACCTTCCCTCTGGTGTACCATTTAGCTTTGCCTGGAAGTTGCCCCTTGAACCCAATCTGCCAAAGGTCATGCTGCCTTTGTCTTGTAGTTCTAGACCTCTTCTGCAAAACTATGTCTTTTGTCAACTCTACCTAAGCATATGGTGCCAAATCCTCCACAGAAGGTAGGACTTGTTCCTCTTCTTGATCTAACATGGAAAGTTCATAGAGTTTCAAATTCTCTACATTCACAACTGAGTAAATGCACATATATGGTGGTAAACTGAGTCGATAGGAATTATCACCCACTTTTTCCCGTATGTCAAAGGGACCATACCTTAGAGCCTTGATTTTCTTACCACACCCCTACAGCCTCTCCTTGTTCAATTGTAGCCATACTTTGTCTCCCACCTTGAATGATTTCCCTATTCTATTTTGATCATGTCTGGCCTAGGCTTATACTTCTCTTGCAACTCCTGCAACATTTCTTGTACCTGTAGATGGATTTGTCTGATCTTCTCTATAAATTTTTCAACCCTCAAAGCATCTCCTATAAGATCTTCCCTCACTCCTCCTTGTTTCCCATATGCAATATCCAAGGCTGAAGGTGGCAAATATCCAAAACAAGTCTCAAATGGGTACTTTCCTGTGGAAGTGTGGATTGCTCTGTTATACGAATGTTGTATGTATACAAGATTTTCATCCCAGGACTTCATATGCTTTTGGTTGTATCCCCTCAGAAGCTGCACCAAAGTCATGTTGACTACTTTTGTCTTCCCATCTGTCTGTGGATGGAATGTTGTAGATTTCTTCAACTTTGTACCCATCTTCTCCCACAATGTAGTCCAGAATGCACTGAGAAATCTTGTGTCCCTGTCTGAAATGATGCTCCTTGGTATCCCAAAGTGCACCTAGACCTGTCTAAGGAACAAGTTTGTTGCTTCTTGTCCGCTGATGGTCTTTTTACAAGGCATCAGAACACACATCTTGTTGAACTTGTCAACTACCATGAACAAGTAGTCATGCCCCTTTCGGTTGTCGGTAAACCTCCCACAAAGTCCACGGAAATGCTTTCCCAAGGATGAGTAGGTACATGTAAGGGATGATACAGACCTTCTTTCCTGTTGCTAGGCTTACTAGTACAACAAAGCATGCATCCCCTTATGAACCTGACTACCTGATCTTGCATCTTGGGCCCATACACATACCTCTGCAAGTTAGCCACAGTCTTCCCTACACCAAAGTGCCCTGCAACCTTGGAGGTGTGAGCCTCTCTAATCAACTGCAAACGCTCACATTTAGGAACACATAGCTTATCCAGCCTGTAGAGTAACCCATCATGGAGATGGGATTCAACGGTGTTGTCGTCGTCGTGCACATGACTATGACTTTATTACTGTTGATACACCTCCTTGAAGTCCTCATCTTCTGAATATGCATCATGGGTGAATGGATCCATGTGCATAAGAGTCCCCAAAGTTGTAATCTTTGATGTGGGTGGCCTTGAAAACATATCGGCCAACTTGTTGCCCTTCTTATACTTGATCACCAAATGAAACTGCTGCAAAAAGCCCATCCGCTTGTAATGCTTGGTCTGTTGTAGCTTACTCTGGGCCTGCAAATACTATAACGACTGGTGATCTGTGTGAATTACCGTCTCCTTTCCCACCAGATAGTGCTTCCACTTCTTCATAGCTTGCACCATGGCATAGAGCTCTTTATCATAGGTAGGGTAGTTAAGAACTGCCACATGAAAAAATTCAGAATGGTAACATACAGGCCTTCCTCCCTGCATCAAGACAACGCCCATAGCATACCCACTTGCATTTGTCTCCACTTCGAAAGCTCTTTGCAAGTTTGGTAATGCCAGAACTGGTGCTTGACTGATCTTCTTCTTTAACTCCTCGAAAGCCCTCTGTTGACCTTTTCCCCACTGGTAACTCATGCCACTCGTTGTTATGGTGTGGAGTGGTGTTGCTACCGGTGAAAACGAGGCTATGAATTTCCACAAGTATTGTACTTCCCCAATGAAACTCCTGACCTCAGAAATATTAATAGGCACTGGCCAATTCATGATGGCCTCCATCCTAGAAGGATCTATCTTCAGCTCTCCTTTGCCAATCACATACCCCAAATACACCAAGGATTGTTGTGCAAACTCACACTTCTTGAGATTTGCTAGCAGTTGGTGCTTCTTCAATGTCTCCAACACCTGTGTCAAGTGTGAAATATGCTCCTCCCAGGTAGCACTATATACCAGTTTATCATCCAAATAGACAATAACAAATGAATCTATAAAAGGGCACAGTTCATCCTTCATTAATCTCATAAATGTAGCTGGTGCATTACATAGGCCAAATAGCATAACTAACCACTCATACAAACTTTGACTGGTTTTCAAGGTTTTCTTCCATATATCTTCTTCTTTGACTTGAACCTGGTGATATCCAGACTCCAAGTCCAGCTTGGTGAAATACTTTGTTTGTTGCAACTGATCTAGCAGATCGTCTATCCTGGGTAGCGGGTATCTGTTCTTGAGCATGATTTTATTCAACGCCCTGTAATCTATACACATCCGCCAACTCCCATCCATCTTTGGCACAATGATGATGGGTGACCCACATGGTGATGTACTCGGTCAAATGGCACCCTGTTCTAGAAACTGTTGAAATTGTTTCTTCACCTCACTTGCTTCTATAACAGACTGCCTGTACAACCCAATATTTAGTGATTGGCAGTCTGGCAATAACTGGATCTCGTTCTCCACTTCTCTCTTAGGTGGTAACCCTTTAGGCTCTCGGAACACATCCTTGTATGCCTGTAACAACTCCTCCAATTGTTGTTTATGTTTCTTAGTACACGCCTCCAAGGATGCCTTGTCTCTTATTAACTCCTCTTCAGACAGAGTTTCTCTTAAAAATAATAAAACATACTTCTTATTGGAACTGATCAATTTCTTGGCTTGGTTGGTACTTACAAGTGAAATTTTCGACTTGCCTTTGTGCGCGTTGATGGTGAACAATTTTCTATCCTTGATGAGTAGGTACTAGTTAGCTCTCCTCATGAATATTTCATCATGCATGTACATGTATGGACTCCCAAACACGACTCCACATACATAAAGGGGAACCACATCCATATCTACTTCATCAATAAAATCAGCACTGATAGCAAATCTAATTTTGCATTGTTTTGTTACCTTCAGCTCTACATCCTTATTTACCCATCCCAATGGATATGGGTTTGGATGATCACAAACTTCCAGCCCCAACATCTTGACCAACTCTTCTGCAATGAGATTCGTCTGCGACCCTGAGTCAAACTAAGCATCAATCTTTGTCTTCTTGACTTGTATCTTTATATGGAAGAGTTTAAACATTTCTTTCTATTCTTGTTACTAAAGGCAAATCACATTCAACTCCTTTTGCAGTTATGTTCCTTTCGCAGTTATGTATAGGCGATCTTCTCATCCACGTTCGAGCTGCTTTCAACTTGGTTGCTCGAATCAATGGTCATGAGATTCTTCTTCTTATTATCTTTCTTCTTGTTCTTTGGGTATAGCTCTGGATGCAACTTCCAACATTTCTCCTTAGTATGGCCATTAATGTTGCAGTGGTTGCAGTGTTTGCTAGGATCTTTGCACTGGTGTGTTGTGGCAACCGTCATTTTATCTTTTCCCCCTTTTTGCTTCTTCTTCCCCTCCTTAGAAGCTTCTTATTTCTCCTTCTGCATCGATCCACTTGATTGTGCTCTTTTCAGGCCTATGTTCTCCAGGTACTAGGACTGTACACAAGCCTTGTTAAATTTGGCAACTAGGGCCAAACTCCACCTTGGACAGCTCATATGAGGCAGCTGATATCTTTATTGGATTCCTCTTTCCGAGAGGTGTAGGATTGATCTAAAGATCATCTAATTCTAACATGTACAAATGGAAGTATGAATTTATTTCTATTATGGACAAATTGTCAAGGTCAGCGAGCAAACTAAAGTAGGCTCACAAGCGCACAATGTTGCATATAAATAGAAGGAGCTTCTTCCTCATTCACCCACTCATCTCCTCACACATCTCTCTCTCCTCTTCTAATTGGGTATGGATTTTTGAGGCAGCTTTCTCTCCACATGTGCGAGGAAGGTGACTGTACTATTCTATTCCCGTTGTTGACCGAGTTGCAAGATGGGTTTGGCCAACCGTTGACCAGCCAACATTGAATTGTTTGATTGTGTTTTTGTGGGAGGAAATTCTGTTTGGGCAGGCCATATTTCTGGGCACAAAAATCGAGGTCGTCCGTGTTGTTTGACCAACGTTGACCTTAGGAAATTGACGCAGGTTTGACCTCTGCGTTGACCAAGTTTGACTGTCATTTTTGGGACTGTTTTACTGTTGGAGGCCGAGTTGATTGGGTTTGACCACGCTGATTTGATGGAAGAAATTATGCCCCGTTGATCGACGTTGACTTTCTGGTTAGCGCTCCCTGTCAGTGTTGTTTGACTGGTCAGATTTGACTTTGATTGGGAAAGTGAATTTTGCATATTGTACTCTTTCCCTCTTGAACTTTTTGAAGAATAATAAGAAGAATTAATCAAAGGGTTTCCCTATTGAAGGAAATGTAATTAGGTTCAGTCTTCATAAATGTACTTTTGATATTTGAATTTATTCCCGAAAAGAAATATTATTTTTATTAATATATGTCAATGAGTTTCTCGCTCATTGAAATAGGTCTAGCACATATTAAAGTGTTATAGGTGAGTTAAATAGTCAAAATAAAATGTTGAAGACCTTTACGGCATGTTACACCATGTATGTTTATGCATTAGGGTCAAGAGAATACCTCCAAGCAAAGTCAGCAAGTCTCCTCCATGCAACGACACCTACAAAGAAGCCATCTGAAGTAAGACAGCAAGTCGGCCTACAAACAGACCTCACGTCGGCCTAAAGGAGGGACAGACCTCTATATATAGAGGTTGTCCACTCCCTCAAAAGACAACGCAATCCTCTCTGAAATCAGTGAAGTGAAGGGACTAGAAGAAGGTGGAAAAGAGCGAAGGAAAAGGGTCTCCAAGTGCAGCGAGGAAGAAGGGTACATAACCGAGTTTAAGGGGACCGTTTCTAGGGCAATTGCAGTCACACGTGCGAGGAAAGGGAAGGCTGCCTGTAGTCATAACAGCAGTATTATATCAGCACCACCTCTCACATTGTTTGGTCTAGAAATATAGGCCTAAAGGGCCTCCCACTCAAGCGAAGGACCAAGGAAGAAAAGCGAAGGTAATAGGGTTGTTCTAAATCCTATTACAGTCACACGTGCGAGGAGAAGGAGGTTGTCTCTGTTGTCATAACAGCCCTCCCATGACAGTCATAACAAGTTCGTTGGTTGGTGAAGAGAAGGAAGGGATCATCATAAGGGAAGGGTCTCATCAAAGGTATGTCTTCTAGAGCAACTATAGCAGGACTTATCAAACAGGTGAAAGAAGAATGAAGTGCCAGAAGAAGGAAGAAGAAGTGTCGGGGAACAAAGTGCCGGAAGAAGGAAGTGTCGGGAACCAAAGTGCAGAAATGAGAAAGGACTTGACTTATGCTTGGAGGATATTCTTGTCAAGGGTCTAGGGTTTGCCATTCATCAATAAGAAGCTCCAATAAGAGGAACTTACTAAAGGGTTTTCCTCTCAAGAGAAAAGAGGTTTTGGCCCTGGCAGAGAGCCAACATCTTGTGTTCTTGTTCTTATGTTTTTGATAGCAGTTTGATGAAGTACACACACATGCATTAATAAGAAGAAGAACATTAAGCTAACAAGAAAAGTGAAAAGACTCCACAAATTGTTATCAAGTCAAGAAGAATCATACTAAACCTAATTGCCCTAGATTCTTCAACATGGTATCAGAGCTAAGGTGACACATCAAGGAAAGGGCAACTCAAGAACACTCATCAAGGAGAAGCATCTACAAGGTTGAAGCATCAAGCCAAATCTACTCAAGGAAAAGAAGAGCCTTACACAAAGGCACCTACAAAGAAGAGCAGATCAAAGAGGAACCTACATCATCTACAAGTTACCAAGCAAATCTCTTCATCAAGCAAGTCCACTTGGAGAAGGCAACTTGAAGAACATCAAGATCCTAGGAAGGCAAGCCATCAAATCTTCAAGGAGAAAGCAAATCCACTACATCTAAAAATCTATCAAGTAAGTATATGTCTCCTTCTGAATATACATCAATGTCTTTTTGCAAGGAAAGCAACAAATGGGTAGGTACCAATAACTTTCTTGCATGGAAAAAGAGCACTGATTTACTTCTCAAGGCGAATGAACTCCTAGAACACATCAAAGGGAATGTTACTATTCCTGCTAAGGAACAAACTCAAGCCTTAGCCAAGTATAATAAGGATGAGACAAGAGCTCAAAGGATTCTAATAGAATCTATCAAAGACTCTTTCATTCCTTATGTCTCCAAATTTGAGACATCAAAAGAAATTTATGATAAGCTAGTAGAACTATTCTCAGTATCCACAGTCGGAGAAGTGATATCTCTAAGGAATGAATTGTACAAGATGAAGATATCAAAGGAAGGAATAGCTCCCTACTTCATGAAGATCTCTGAGATGAGAGATCAACTTCAAGAGCTTGGGGAAGTCATGTCTGACAGAGAAATGACAACTATAGTACTCAATGCTCTACCTAAGGATTGGGGCAACTTCACATCTAGCATATATGCCAAGAAGGAAGCAACCACACTCAGTGAAATGTGGTCTCTATGAAAAACAGAGGAAACAAGACTCAAAGCAAAGGAATATTTTGGATCAAAGGAGCAAGCATTTGCTACCATGGCCAAGAGAAAGGGAAAATTTGGCAAATTTGGTCCACAAAGAACAAACAACAAAGACAAGTCCAAAATCCAATGTTATGGATGCCAAAAATACAGGCACTACAAAAGGAATTTTCCTAAGCTTAAGAAGGACAACAACAACAAAAGAAAGAGGGAAGAAGCTCACATGACTCAAGAGGTGAAAGAAGAAGAAAAGAAGCAAAAGAAGGAAGATCCTCCGGATCTCTACTATGACTAAGTCAAACTCTTTACTTCAAGTCTTCTTTCAAGGTTTTGAGTAGGATAGGAGCATGTAAGAATAACATAAAAATTGCATGCCTAGAAACATCTTCTAGAATCTAGAAGCATCAAGTACAGAGAGTTCTAAACATTCATGAAGAAATAGCATTTATAATGAGAACAAAATGCATGGTTAGAAATATCTTCTAGAATATAAGAGCATGGTAGATATAGCTCAAGATATTCATGTAGAAGGAGCATACCTAATATAGGACCTCATCCACAATGAAAGAAAATTGATCATAATTAAGAAAAAGAAACATTTGCAAGGAAAGGGTCTTTAAGATCCTATGATGGAATCGTCAAAAGAAGGTTCATGAACCAAAGCAGAGTCTCATTGGGAATCCCATTCATGCGATTCAATAAAAGGATGATATGCAGGCAAGCTAAGATAAAGCAAGAAGGGCCACACGAAGGAAAACCAAATGAAGCTAAGATGATCAAAGGAGAATCAAGATGAGGTATGTATGCATCAAAGTTTAGTCATGTTATCATTTGTATATTATTGAGTCATGGTTCTATAACATGATCAAGTAGGAAAGAATCTCTTTCACCAATGACATGCTCGAAGGCATGTACTACAATGCAATAAAGGTCAACAAAAGGACATGCTCACATAAGGAGTATAAGATTGCTGACTAAGAAGCAAGAAGAAATGTTGACTAGTCCAGGAAGCAGGCAATGAAGAAGTCCTCTCACAAGGAGCATAAGGTGGTTGACTAATTTATCCAAGAAGAAGTAAATGAAGAAGGAGATCAAGCATGTGAAGAACACCATGATCATAAAGAATCACTATCTAAGAAAGAACCATTGAAGATATCTCCCGAAAGAAGGCAGGACAACTCTGACAAAGGAATGAAGGACCCTTGACACCTATGAAGGTCTTGGAGATATGAAAGGTATAGATAACTAATTCTACTCTACAAAAGATGTCGTGATCAATAAGCCATCCAGCAAAAGCAAAAGCAATGTTGAAACAATATCAGGATGAAGTCATGATGGGCTACTAGGTCGAAGCATGTAAACAAGCAAGTACGACAAAGCATCCATGAGAAGAGTATTCTGAAGCATGGATAGATGACAAAGGAGTAGCCAGATGACAAGAAAACCTGATGTATGACAAGAAAGCCACTTTCCATGAAGGAAGCAATGACATGACAAACCAGGAAGGAAAGTGATCGATGGATGGTGCCCTACCTAGAAGAAGTTCAAACAAAGACTTCATGACATCAAAGAAAGGAAGGAGATCAAGCAGCTGAAGGACCCACAAAGAAGAAGTTGTTGATGAATGAAAGAGCCCCTGATTAAGAGGGAGTTTTGGATCACCCCTGATTACAAAGGAGTGACAATTGTGTTTTTCATTTTATGTGTCATGCACTAGACCAAGACTAACAGCCGTAAGTCTAGATGAAGGCCATGAATGGAAATGTAGACACTAGATAGACACAACAATCTTGTCTTCACTTGGGAAGAAAGAATGGGAGGATTGGCTGATCATCTGGCATCCGATACTCTTTGAGGATGTGTAGGCATCCAAGACAAGAGTAGACAGAAGGTTCGATATTCTTTGAGGGTTGGGACCCCAAGACAAGAATAGTCCTAGAAGGTCATACTCAGTGAACACCCAGGTGGGTATGTACCTTGAGAGACAATGACTAAGGTGTCTATAAGTCATTGGTCTCGCCAACATTGTGCTCTGATCTACTGAGAGATAGAGTTGTCAGTCAAGGCCTTGTTGTGGAAACAATGTTGGTTATTATGATGCTATAACAGATGCATTACCAATCTGATTTCACTTACGTGAATTCTTCAAGATTGAAACATAGCCAAACACGTTGTAATGTTGTATGAATACCTCCCTAGTTAAGTGGGAGTGTTGAAGGAAATGTAACTAGGTTCGGTCTTCATAAATGTACTTTTGATATTTGTATTTATTCAATAAAAGAAATATTATTTTTATAATATATGTCAATGAGTTTCTTGCTCATTGAAATAGGTCTAGCACATATTAAAGTGCTATATGTGAGTCAAATAGTCAAAATAAAATGTTGAAGACCTTAAGGGCATGTTACACCATGTATGTTTATGTATTAGAGTCAAGAGAATACCTCCAAGCAAAGTCAACAAGTCTCCTCCATGCAACGACACCTACAAAGAAGCCATCCGAAGTAAGACAGCAAGTCGGCCTACAAACAGTCCTCAAGTCGGGCTTCTAGTCGGCGTAAAGGAGGGACGGACCTCTATATATAGAGGTTGTCCACTCCCTCAAAGGATAACGCAATTCTCTCTAAAATCAACGAAGTGACGGGACTAGAAGAAGGTGGAAAAGAGCGAAGGAAAAGGGTCTCCAAGTGTAGCAAGGAAGAAGCGTACATAATCGAGTTTAAGGGGACCGTTTCTAGGGCAACTGCAGTCACACGTGCGAGGAAAGGGAAGGTTGTCGCAGTCATAACAGCAGTATTATATCAGCACCACCTCTCACATTGTTTGGTCTAGAAATATAGGCCTAAAGGGCCTCCCACTCAAGCGAAGGACCAAGGAAGAAAAGCGAAGGTAATAGGGTTGTTCTAAAGCCTATTACAGTCACACGTGTAAGGAGAAGGAGGTTGTCTCTGTTGTCATAACAGCCCTCCCATGACAGTCATAACAAGTTTGTTGGTTGGTGAAGAGAAGGAAGGGATCATCATAAGGGAAGGGTCTCATCAAAGGTATGTCTTCTAGAGCAAGTATAACAAGACTTATCAAATAGTTGAAAGAAGAACGAAGTGCCAGAAGAAGGAAGACGAAGTGTCGGGGAACGAAGTGTCGGAAGAAGTGTCAGGAAACAAAGTGCAGAAAGGAGGAAGGACTTGACTTGTGCTTGGAGGATATTCTTGTCAAGGGTCTAGGGTTTGGCATTGATCAATAAGAAGCTTCAATAAGAGAAACTTACTAAAGGGTTTTCCTCTCAAGAGGAGAGGTTTTGGCCCTGGCAGAGAGCCAACATCTTGTGTTCTTGTTCTTATGTTTTTGATAGCAGTTTGATGAAGTACACACATGCATTAATAAGAAGAAGAATATTAAGCTAACAAGAAAAGTGAAAAGACTCCTCAAATTGTTATCAAGTCAAGAAGAATCATACTAAACCTAATTGCCCTAGATTCTTCAACATTCCCCACATTGGGGTTTGTCCCTGGCATGCGCCACATCTTGTGTCCTCTTGTCTTGGCTTGTCTTCTACTATTATTGTTTATGTTCTATCTGCATTTTATTATCATGTTGATGTGATTGCTAATCTGGAAATTGATATTGGTCTAATAAGAAAATTGAAGTAAAATTGCTCCTATGCATAGAGCATACCAGTGTTATCTAAAATTAAAATGGTATCAGAGCTGAGCTAAAGACAAAGCCCAAGCAAGAGAGAGAAGAGCAATCACTGAGAAGAGTAATCACTGAGATCCTTTGATCAAGGTCAAGATTCAATGGCCTCCACATCCTACTTCAAGTCTGATGATAAGCTTCATGATAAGTCTGATTATCATGCATGGAAGATGTTTCTTGATTTGACTTTAGAAGAGCAAGATGTTATGGCTATGCGTAGGGTAAGATTTCAGAACCTCCTTCAAATGCACCGGCTACTGCTAAGACCAAGTACAAGAAGGGTGAAGTCAAAGCCAAGAAGATCATCAGGGATTTTATTCATAAGCATTTAGTTGCTATGTCTCCAATTTAAACACATCAAAGGAGATATATGACAAGTTCGTTGGCATGTTCAAAGCTAGCAATGCAAACCAAGTCCTCTTTCTCAAGAACAAATTGAAGGTCATAAAGAAGGGAAGAGGCGAAGACATTCAATCCTATTTCACCAAGATTACTGAGATCAAAAATGATCTTCTTTCAATTGGACAAGTTATTGCTAACAGGGAGCTCTCTCATTGCCCTTGGAGGTCTCCCTCATGAATGGCAAGTGTTCAACACTACTATCCTCAACAATGACAGGATTCCAAGTTTTGAAGAATTGTGGACTAGATGTTCTCAAGAAGAGACAAGAATGATGGAAATGGAGATGCCTTCAAATAGGAATGATCCTACTGCATTCTCCGCTCATGCTAAAAGAAAGAACAATGCAATTTCAAAGAAGCGATGTCAAGGAAGACCGAGATTCAAAGAAGGAAGGGAAGATGCTTCATTTGCTTGCAACAGGTTTGGCCACTATGCTAGGGAGTGTCCTAATAGAAGGGACACACCTCGGGATGATGACAACAACAATCACAACAATTTCAGGGGCAATAACAATTTCAAGTTCAACAATAAAGGGAAAATTAATGCTCCTGCTACTCAACATGGAAATGGTCGACCTCCCAAAAGATCAAGAAACTCCAGGCATGATTAATCTAATGTTGTAGATAACAAGCAAAAAGAATTTTATCTTATATCTGCCCTCTGTACTGCCTCTCCTCTGGACACCTTGGGAAACTAGTTAATCGATAGTGGTGCCTCAAGGCACTGCACTGGGTACAAGGAGGAACTTGCAAATCTAATAGAAAAGGATACAAATTTGGAAATTATCCTTCGAAACAATGCCACTTATCCCGTGAAGGGAGTTGGGAATGTTACTCTTCAATTGAATCAAGGTAACACCGTTTCACAAGAAGTACTATATGTACCCAATCTAAAGAAGAACCTGGTATCTATCTCGGTGATGGAAGACAAAGGATTCAAGGTGGAATTCACTGATGGAAAGGTACGTGTTTGGAAAAGAATTTTCAAAGAAGAATTTACTCTTGGATTCAGGTATCAAGTTGGAGGAAATCCACTAGGAGCTATTTGTTCTGACACATCTCTTCAATCCGAACTATGGCACCAGAGGTTTGTTCATCTTCATTATAAGGCTCTACCTGATGCAACGAAGATGGTTACAGGTATGCCCGAATTCAAAATAGAACATGAAGGTGTTTGTCAGGGATGTGCCGAAGGAAAACATACAAAGGGACCATTACCCTCAAGTGGTAGCAAGGCCACTGACATTTTGCAATTGGCCCATTCCAATCCATCTGGTATGTTGCCCGTGACATCTTTGGGAGGATATTTATATTATGCTATCTTTCTTGATGACTTCTCTCGCAAAACCTAGATATATTTCTTGAAGAAGAAGGACGAAGTATTCACATGGTTTCGTACTTTCAAAGCCTTGGTTGAAAATCAAACAAGGAAAAAGATCAAGATATTGAGGACCGATAATGGAACCGAGTATGAATCAAATGAGTTCAATGACTATTGTAGAGAAGTTGGCATTAAGAGGGAGACTACTATTGCATATACTCCTGAGAAAAATGGTGTTGCTGAAAGGAAGAATCGTTCCATTATAGAAACCACTTGTCCCATGCTACATGATCAAAGCCTTCCAAAGTTCTTATGGGCAGAAGTTGCCAACACTATCGTGTACGTTCAAAATAGATGCCCACATCAAGCATTAGACTCCAAAACTCCCGAAGAAGTTTTCACCCATAACAAACCTAATGTTTCTCATTTTAGAATTTTTGGTAGTCCCGTATATTTTCATGTGCTGAAAGAAAAGAGAAGCAAATTGGATGCATCTAGGAAGAAAGGTACATTTGTGGGCTACAATGAAACTTCTAGGGCATACAGAATCTATGTTTCTGGTCAAAGAGAAGTAGAGATAAGCCATATGTCACCTTCGATGAAGATGTCGCCCTTGGGAAGATTAACAACCTTCCTATTCCAAGGAAGGACAAAAAAACAGATACAGGAAAACATGGAGAAACTCAGGACGAGTCGATGCCCGATGTTAAAGAACCAATGGATCCCATTGATCCACCTTCTCATGAGCCCTCCTCCTCTAAAAGGAGACCCTCATGGCTTAGTGAAACTCTCGAAGATGTCAAGAGACATATTGCACCAAGGGGGACTTTTCGTGAGAGTAAGAAGCCGATAGGTACCAAGGGTACTTAACTGCCATGAGCACCATCATTCGATCTGAGCCTTGCTCATTTGAAGAAGTTGTGAAGCACAAAGTATGGAAGGATGCTATGAATGAATAATATTAGTCAATTATGAAGAATAATGTCTGGGATGTGGTACCTAGACCCTAGGACAAATCTGTTGTCACCTCTAAATGGCTCTACAAGATCAAGCATGGAGCTGATGGAAGCGCTGAAAAGTTCAAGCCAGATTTGTTGCTCCAGGCTTCTTTCAAAAGGAAGGTGTGGACTATGATGAGATATTTGCACCAGTTGCCCACTACAACACCATCTGTTCGATCATAGCCCTTGTTGCCTCGCAAGGATGGAACCTACACCAAATGGATGTCAAGACTACCTTCTTGCATGGTTCACTTAAGGAGGAAGTCTATGTAGAACAACCTGAGGGGTTCGAAGTTCAAGATCGCCAGACACATGTATGTAGGTTGAAGAAAGACCTCTATGGGTTGAAGCAAGCGCCACGGGCTTGGTATGAGAGGATCGACAACTATCTAATGAAGTTAGGATTTACAAGAAGTGAAGCTGATCTGAACCTTTACTTTAAGGTTGAGAATGACAGACCTCTCATCTCATCTGGGTTGGCAGTGTGGTGGATCATAAAATCACATCAGGATGTCGCTTCTCTCTAGGTTCTTCTTCGATATCCTAGATAAGCAGGAAGCAGAAGTCAGTTGCCTTGAGCACCACTGAGGTCGAATACGTTGCTGCTAGTATGGCCTCCTGTGATGTTGTTTGGTTGAGGAAGCTCTTTAGTGAGTTGTTTGGACATGTGCTGGATACCACCGTGATCTTCTGCGACAACCAATGTGGGATTCGTCTTTCTGAGAATCCTATGTTTCATGACCACTCCAAGCATATTAATATCAGGTACCACTTTATCTGGGATATGGTACAATGGGGAGCAATAAGACTCCAACACATTGGAACTGATGATCAAGTTGTCGATATTCTTACGAAGCCCTTGGGGAAGGTCAAATTCTTAACCTTCCATGAACGACTTGGAGTCGTGGAGAGACCCTCTTATGAGGGTCCCGTATGAGATGGATATTGAGCTCTCAGAGCTCCGGGGGGCTTGGGGTACTTCTTGGAGGGATGAGCAACCATAGGGTGAGTGGTTCACCTTCCCCTAGTGGTGCAGCGTGTACAGGGTGAGTGGTTCACCTTCCCCTAGTGGTGCGCCGTGTACAAGGTGAGTGGTTCACCTTCCCCTGTAATACTCCATGTTGATATATGCATAGGATGAGTGGTTCACCTTTTCCTATGGCATATGAGCAAGATGAGTAGTTCAACTTCTCCTATTGGTACATCCTACCCACGTAGTCTGGGACTCATGGGAAGTACCTCTCATCTGGCCAATGAGTAGGGAAATGAAGATAGGGACCATAGTACTATCGATGGACGCATCGTGTACTACCTTACTCCCTATGCTAGGATGTTTGATATTGATATTAGATCAATGGAGACTGACTTCCGGTCAATGAAGAGTGGTATGATACACTCTTGATTGTTGGAGACTGACTTCGGGTCAGTGGACAATGGTAAGACACATTCTTGATCATTTCTTCTTCATTATTTCTTCACGGTTCAGCAAAGCAGAGCAGTGCAGGCATAACAGAGTATAACAGGGATGTCAGAGATGGTATTGATTGTCAGATGGTTTGGCAAGTGGAGTTCTCTCTAGTTGAGAGGGAGTGTTAAATTTGGCAACTAGAGCCAAACTCCACCTTGGATAACTCATATGAGGCAGCTGATATTTTTATTGGATTCATCTTTCTGAGAGGTGTAGGATTGATCTAAAGATCATCTCATTCTGACATGTACAAATGGAATTATGAATTTATTTCTATTATGGACAAATTGTCAATGTCGGCCAGCAAACTATAGTAGGCTCACAAACCCACAACGTTGCATATAAATAGAAGGAGCCTCTTCCTCATTCACTCACTCATCTCCTCAGACATCTCTCTCTCCTCTTCTGCTCAGGTACAGATTTCTGAGGCAGCTCTCTCTCCACACCTGCGAAGGTGACTATACTTTTCTATTCCAACTATTGACCGAGTTGCAAGAAGGGTTTGACCAAGCGTTCGTCGTTGACTAGCCAAGGTTGACTTGTTTCACTTTGTTTTTGTGGGAGGAAATTCTGTTTGGGCAGGTTGCATTTCTGGGCACAAAAATCGAGGCCATCTGTGTTGTTTGACCAACGTTGACTGCAGGAAATTGACCGCAGGTTTGACCTCTATTTTGACCAAGTTTTACTGTCATTTTAGGGATTGTTTTGGGCTGATTCGGATGACTGTTGGAGGCAAAGTTGACTAGGTTTGACTGAGATGATTTGAAGGAAGAAAATATGCCCTGTTGACCAGCGTTGACTTTTTGTTTAGGGCTTCATGTGGTTGTTGTTTGACTGGTCAGATTTGACTTTTCTTGGGCAAGTGAATTTTGCGTATTGTACTCTCTCTCTCTCTATTGAAATTTTTGAAGAATAATAAGAAGAATTGATCAAAGGGTTCCCCACATTGGGGTTTGTCCCTGGCATGCACCACATCTTATGTCCTCTTGTCTTGGATTGTCTTCCACTATTCTTGTTTACGTTCTATCTGCATTTTACTATCATGTTGATGTGATTGCTAATCTGGAATGGTATTGGGCTAATAAGAAAAATTAAAGTAAAATTGCTCCTGAGCATAGAACATCCATTGTTATCTAAAATTAACACTTGCCCACCGATTTGGGCTTGAACAGCATCACTTGCTCACGTAGATAGTGGTGTAGACCCCCCAAATACTTGAGGAGTACATCTAGGCTCTTTTGGGGAGATACCCAGCATTATAGCCATCTTTATGAATTTTGTGGTGTAATCCTACACGCTTTGGTCTGGCTTTTGCCTGAAGTAATGCCACTAGATCCACTAGTCGTCTACGTACGCAATGGGATAAAACTATGACTTAACGAGAGTTTTGAAATCCCCCCACTTAGTCACTGGAGGTTCTCCCTCCAACCTCAGGGTTTCTGTTTGGCTTTCCCACCAAGTCAGTGCATGCCCCTCTAATTTCAGCCGCGTGAATGAAATCTTTTTCCCTTCCTCGATCTGATGGTCACTAAAATAAACTTCTAGTTGTTGCAACCAGTGGTTCATCTTCAAAGCGTCAATCTCGTCGTGGTACGACTTGATATTGACTTTTGATTCCATTTCAAACAATTATTGATTCACAACACTCGAACTGTGTTGATCGTTTCCTAGTTCTTTCTTCGGTTGGTTCTCTATGTATTCCCAATCTCCCAATCCCCCTTCTGATTTTTCCTTTGCATTCGAACCCCATGAGGAGGTTAACATTGCGGTTTATATCCGGACTACTTGTGCAAACGGCGAAAAACTCGCCTCTGCAGGATCACGAGGTTTGTTTACAGATTCATCAACCATGATTAGGGTTTTACGATTTTCGACCCCGCCAACCTAGATCCCCTGCAAATATCCACAACTACCCAAATAAACCTGGTCTAATACCAAATGATCCATAAACTATCATGGATATATATTCAAATATTCAAATTTTATACTATTACAATTTTATTTAATTTCTAAATCTGTAGATTTTACTGTAATTAGTGCATGCATGTGAATGGAAATTATACAGAAATGTAGAGAACGATCAAATAAGCTCACACACAGATAAGACGCAAGATATGCTCTCTGGGAACCCCTTTCGGGAGAAAACCCAGTTGGAAGGTGAGGTCGCTTCGCTCTCTTTCTCTGTCTAGAAATATGGCTACAAATACAAAGAAGTAATGCCTGTGGCCCGTGAACTGCTACAGTGCACAGATCCTCTCTTTGTGTTCTACCTCCTATCTCTCCTGGCTATCTTTGCTCAGCTATGGAACAAAATGCTCTCGAAAGAATGGAATGCCTCTTCCTCCTAGTGGCCCGGTTATAACACAGCTTGATAGCCTACTAGTGGTTAATTTTGACTACATCAACTCTTAACTAGAGTTACAATATAGACTCTTCTAGAGTCTTTTACATCACAAACATGTGGCTAGCCCCTTTTCCATAAATAATGGGGGTTGACGCGGCATCCTCCCAAACTATAGGTGTGAAAACAGGAAGGTCAACTTCTGAGTGGCATAACTTTTGCATACGGACTCTGATTGACGCGCTTCTTGCATCGTTGGAAAGATCTTTGTGTGTAGAATAGCATGAAAAAGGTACACTAAAGTGGCAAAGTTTTACCCCAAAAAACGTCGTTTGATGCCTCAAAACTGTTGATTTTTGTACCATCGGATGTGCTCTTGCCTCAAGATTTTGCAAAGAGGCTAAGACACATGCATTCTCCAATACCCAGAAATCATTTGGGAAAATTCCACCTAGAGATGATTTAATTAAAATAATTAACTTTTTTAAATGGTTCCCTAAGTCTAAACTTAAGCAATATGGTTAATTAAAGGGTATTAATTAAATCAGGTGTAAATCTTCTAGAAGAAGACAAAGATCAACTCCCAGTTAATCTTAGTCGTTGATTATGTTTTAATCGTGGTCGTTGAAGCTCCAACAGAGATTATAAGGAGTTCGATGGGCACTTGGAGAACACATCGAATGTGAGAGATCAGAGATCGAATTTTTCAAGAGTAGCAGCGTTGATTTTTCGGAGAGAGATCAAGTGATCTTCTTACAGTGAGGGGCAGGGATGGTAGTCCGAAGGAGAGTTTTCCAAATCCAGAGAGTGCGAGGCAGAGAATGCATAGAGCAGTTCAGAGAGGCAGTGCAGTGCCACGCAAAGGCAACGCAGAGCTTCAGAGGGAGTTTGAAATTCAGCTAGGAGAGTCAAGCTCTAGTGCTAGAAGCCGGGGTGTGAGTCAGGAGGGCCAGAGGGTCGAATTTCCAGACAACAAGAGATCAAAGGATAAGGTGATCCGAGAGATTGTGATGCAGTTCTGCGTAGGATTGACGCAGAGGTTGCGCAGAGGCAACGTGGGGTTTACCTTCTAGTTCTTGGTCAGTGTCGAATCTCTAGAAACAGTGTGAGATTTTTCTCACTAACTCTTTGCCAGTTATTCTCTGTATCAAATACCCAGTGTGGGCATACAATGATTTGTACTCAAAAACTATTGCATAATAATAAAACCCTCAGCTGCTGCATTGGTTTTCCCACATTGGGTTTTTCTAGGGACATTGTCCAAAAACAACTGTGTAGATGTGGGTTTTTATTTCTCTCTAGTGCAGTATTTAGTTTTCGTAGTATTTATTTTGTGTAGGCTGCTGTGTATGTATTTCGATATTCGTTGTAGAAAGTTGCAAGTAATTAACAAATAGAAGAAATATCATCAGTGTGTTGCAATAGGAATCGGGTAACTGGTTTTTCACAAAAACACTCTCGAAAGGTTTCAGATCCTATTTCGCCAAACTGGGTCCAGCCGGTAAAAACAATCTCGTGAGCTGATTCCTCCACTTTTTCCACTCCAAATGCATTGAGGTGGATGACAAAAAATATAATTATCCAATTTTGATCATTGGCAACCTTGTTTTGGCACCTAGAAATTTTTGGGCACATTTTGGCACAAGTTATTGTAGTAAAAGTTCATTGTTTGCATACTTTTCTTATTGTTGTAATAAGTCCCTTTAAATCTGATATAGCACTGAATATTACATCATAGAAAGGTTGGCTATCTCACATAATCACTTGGCAAGTCATTTAGTGTCTCATTGATCATATTTGGTTCTTACATGCTTGTCATTTCTTGGATCTAGTGTAATATACTTGTTGTTGTCCTAAAGGTTAATAAGTGCTCATTTCACTAGTGATTCCAAGCGTTATTGTTTTAACTTTGGTTCTTTGAAAACTAACATTTGTTTCTTTACTTGTAAGCTCATTCATAGCCTCTAAGAATCATTGAATTTGCACTAAGTAAACACCCACACACCATAGCTCCAATTTTGTTGAATGGTTTATGTTACTTTGAGCATTGAAGTTTCATTGGAGTAGTTCTTTCCTTCTTAAGTGTCTTGCAATCTAATTGGCATTATTGTGTTAAGCATCTAATTGAACATTGCTAAGGAATCATTGGATAATTGCTAAACACATTGTATTGTCTATCTTAAGCATTGGCATCTTGAGAGTTATTGATTCTAAGTGAGCATCTCTTAATATTGGCATAAGATCATTATTGGCATTTACTTTGTTTGAAGAAATTTTAATTATTGCAAGTAATTGTCATCATTGGATAAGTGTTCTAATCTTGCTATCATTGATTAAGCATCTTGTGAAGATAAGTTCATCTTTGGATTGTTTAATATTGGCACTTAATAATTGGCACATTCTTGGTAATAAGATTGTCTTTCCATTTATTGATAAGTACTCTTGTCATTGAAGATTAATCATAACTTAAAGTACTTAAACATTAAGTCAATCTTAAACTAAGAAGTCACTCATCTGCCTTGCATAAGCATTCTAAGTCTAGTTTCACTAATAATTTACCTCCAAGCATAAGCTTGGTTGATAAACTTCTAGGGCTAGCCTTTCTCAAATTTGCTTGAGGGATTCAACACCTTTCTAGTGGTTAACACAGTGACCTTGCAGTCCTTAGAGCCACAATCTCTGCTGCAGCGAAGGCATCGTGTGGTTGGAACACAAGGAGAAGTATCATTAATCAAGCCTTTGCTTGCTTCCCGTTGGCTTCCATCCCACCACCTACTCTAAAGACTACTTCCAAAACAGTTAAGAGAAAGACCTTACTTAGAATAGGCATATAACTAAAAGTAACCAAGATTCTTGCATCACACCTAGGTCTTAGGATTTGCAAATATATAGGTTAGTGAAGCATCTAAGCAGCGATTGTCCATCCAATTACTTGGTCTCTAATTAATAATAAGCAAGAAGTTGACTCCATAAGGCATTTTCCTCAAAGTTGAATTTAATCTAATCCTTAAATCTCGCTTAAATTAACCAAGTAGCTAGGCCACTCAATCGTGTCTCCCGGACTCATTGACTGCCAACTTGTCCTTCATCTTCACATTTCCATAGGGACTACCCCACATAGCTTGTTGTTGAGAGACAACTAGAAGGCAAAGGTCAGGGATCAGAGTGACAACCCCCGAACAGAGTTGTTGTCGCAGTGCCTGTACAATCTAAGTGACAACACAACCAAAGATGAATTCTTAGTCTCTCCCACTGCAGACATTGATTTACTTGAAGCTTTAGGACTGCAATTCTAGTAAGGCATCTAAGCAACGATTATCATCCAGTTACTTGGTCTCTAATTAATAATAAGCGAGAAGTTGACTCCATAAGGCATTGGCCTCAAAGTTGAATTTAATCTAATCCTTAAATCTTGCTCAAATAACTAAGTAGCTAGGCCACTCAATCGTGTCTCCCAGACTCGTTGATTGCCAACTTGTCCTTCGTCTTCACATTTCCATAGGGACTACCCCACATAGCCTGTTGTTGGGAGACAACTAGAACAGAGAGGTCAGGGATCAGAGTGACAGCCCCTAACCCGAGTCATTGTCGCAGTGCTTGTACAATCTAAGTGACAACACAACCAAAGATGAATTCTTAAACTCTCCCATTACAAACAGTGATTTACTTGAAGCTTTAGGACTGCAATTCTATGGTGCTAAAAAGGTTGAGTCTGGTGCAGAGCATCTTCAATCTCTATTCATGTCTCAAAGATTAGGAGATTTGTCTCTTAAGCATAAATATTTCTATTATATGTAGAAATTACTCATAGGAGTAGGAAAAGCTATTGATCCTACTTATATCAAATATTATATTCGAAGTTTTCCAGGTGCCCTTCTAGATGCAGTAGAAAAATATTTTAAGGATAAGGATATAAGGTTGCAATATGCAAGGCATGACCCTTGCTATGGCAAATTATCATATAGATGTTGTTATCCAAGAAAATTGTTTAGAGAAGAGAGTATCAAAAGATTTTAAAAGGTTTCATAATATGTTTACTCCTTCTTTGTGTAAAAATGTGAGGAAAATGCCAGAGTGGAAATACGATGCTTTCAATAGAGGACATCAGTGCATCAATTTTGCATCTTGCTACTGCAAATGATGCAAACATAAGAAGAAGAAATATAAAAAATACTCCTTTAAGTCTCGTTGGGCTCTTGATCTTCCTGCTCAGTACTATAAAAGCTCTAAAACCCACTCCTACAAGCGTACTTTTCCAAAGAAACCTTATCTCAAAAGGAGATCTGCCCCAAGAAAATTTGCTCTCTACTATAATTGCCACAAACCTAAACATTGGGCAAACATGTCTCCCAAGAAAACTAAAAACCCACAACTTTTTGCTCTTATCTAAGAAGACCTTAATCCAGAATGGTGGGATCTTTGTTTTGTTGACTCTACTACTCCACCTCCACAAACTCATGACATCATTCTTCTTCCCATTGATGAAGATAGTGACTCTTCTTCCACTTCATCATCTGATTCAGATATTGAACACCTAGCTGATCAATTTTGTATTCTAGATCCACACAATTGGGAGGGAGATAAGACACCGCCAATTCCTTCTGAAAATTCCCAATATCCAAGCTTTGAAGTATTGAAGAATGTAACTAGGTTTGGTCTTCATAAATTATACTTGAGCCATAATGAAATGTATTTATCAAAAGAATGAAAAAGAAAATTTTATTATTCTTATTATTCTGACTTATTAAAGCATGGGTTTCATGCTTGGACATCATGTTTTAGGTCAAAGTCCCCATTGAGGACTTCTAGGATTTATTCTAAGTCATTAGAGTCATTGTCCATTTAAAGAGACCCTTCTTGGGCTTTTGAATCATGTAAAAAGATTTATTATTTAGTCAAATTAGTTATCTGTCACCTCCACACCAAGTCGGTCTCAAGGAGATCAAGTCGGCCTCAAACTATGTAATTCGACCTCACCAGAAGCCTATATATTGAAGCAGTTTGAATTCATTTGGACATTTCTTTCCCACAAGTTCAATATCCAAGAACAAGAGGCAGAAAAAGTGGGAAATTCCAAGAAAAGAAGGAGAAGTGCTGGAAAGATCAAGATCCAAGTTTTTGGGTCATCTCTCTCTCACAAGTGGGGATTTTTTTTGGTCTACTGTTGTTGGGCTAACTATTGGGTCGAAGTTGTTGTTGGGCTAAGTGTTGGGTTGAAGTTATTGTTGGATCGAAGTTTTGTTGCTACTACAAGTTGTTGCTACTAAGTCAAAGTTATTGTTGAAAGAGTTCTCATCTACAGAAGGAAGAAAACACTGACTTGGTGTGGAGGAAGTTTGTCTAGGTCAAGAGTCTTGGATTATCTCGTGAACTTATTAAGGAAGAGTTGTTGACTAGGTTTTCCCTTAGATAGGGGTTTTTCCCTGGTTATCCGCCTATATCCAGTGTCTGTGATCTTTGTGTTATTGTTTTGGTAATTGTTGGAAGAATTAAAAGATAAAAGGAAAACATAAATTTAAGAAAGTCACAAGTAATTATCTATATAAGGAAAATCTTTCTGCCTTTCTGATTTTCTAACATGGATTCAGAGCTAAGGTGAAGAAGGGAAAAAGGCAGCTCAAAGATCTATTGAAGAGTAAGGAGTTCTAAGAAGCTTTGAATAAGGGTCATCAAAAGGAACATATAAGAAGTCAAATCTATCATCTTCAAAGACAGTGTCTAACTCAATGAAGGGAGAAAACAAGCTAGAAGGAGCATCTAACTACAAGGCATGGAAGAAGAGGATAGCCCTCATCCTCGTGAAGAATAAATTTTTGGATCTAGTCAAGGGAAAGGTAAAGAAGCCTACTAATGAGTCAAGTGATGCAGAAAAGGCAAACTTCAGGGAAACAAAAATATTGTCCACGACACTTATGGTGGATGGAATAAAAGATAACCTCATACCCTATATATATGACATAGACTCTGCTCAAGAGATGTACGAGGCTTTATCAAAATTACTCACTATCAAGAAACTTGGCCAAATAGCAAGCCTTAAAAATTAACTAAGATCTATAAAGATGACAAAGGAAGACATTGTGGCATCTTTCTTTGTGAAAATAGCCAGACTAAGAGATGAACTCCAAGCGATTGATAAGATAGTACCAGAGAAGGAACTTGTAATCACTGCACTTCTGGGCTTACCAACATCATGGAGTGCCTTCTCATCAGGTCTCAATAGCTGGAAGGAGACTCCCACATTTGAACAACTATGGAATGCTTGTAGTCAAGAAGAAGTCAAGATTTCACTAGTAAGCAACAAAGAGAATGACGAAGAAGTTTCAAATGACTACTCCGCTCATCACAAGAACAGAGGATCATTCAAGAAGACTAAAGGGCCTAGAAGGAAGATAGACATATCCAAAATCGAATGCTACAACAAGATGGGTCACTACAAAAGTGGTTGTCCTAAGAATCCAAGATACAAGAAGAGAGAAAGGGAATATGCAAATGTTGTTGATGAAGGACCTCCAAAGAAGAATAAGAAGGAAGAATCTGAAGTCAATGATTTATTTGCTAGGGATTCTTAGGGACTCTATCCTTCTACTCCAAGTTTTTGATTTGTTTTGTATTTGATTTCTAGAACTTATAAGTTTAACATTCTTTGGAAAAACATTGTTGAACTATTTTGTTAAAGTTTTAGGTATCCCTCGAGATTGGATTAAGAGGAAGCCCTTGCCATTTTCCAAACATAAGTATCTTACTCCATGTATATTTGGTATTCCTTTTCTTATCTAAATATGTTTACACTATATGCTAATCATATTTCTCTTATATTTTCCTTGTTTAGGAAAAGCTTCCTAATATGCTCAAAGGCATATGGAGAAGACCTCACAAGACAAAGCATAGAAGTTCTATTCGAATTGATGTCCTATAAGGTTTGTCTAAAAATCAAAGATATGTCTTAGAATACAAGTTTTATTTCTCTTCATGATAAAGGTATATTCATTCATTCTAAGAAATTTGCTTTGCATTACTAACAAGTGTTATGTCTAGGACCTCTAAATCATAGAGATTCTTGTTTAGGAGTTTAATCATTAGGTTAAATCTACCCTCATTAAATCATTATGTTTGTAGAACCCTAATAGGTTCTCTGTAAAACCCTAACCTAAGGGTATGTCAATGCTAATGTGAAAAGCCCTAGTCTACTTAAGGTTACTAAAGAAATCTAGAAAATACGATTCTTTTGATGTTTGGGGTTTTGATGGTAATGGAGACCCTAGTCCTTTAGGATTGGATGGTGATGTGTTCCTAAACCTTGTAGTTTTGGTTTGTAAGTAAAACCCTTATGTATCGAGAGTTATCTCCTAGGAATGAATCCCTAGGTAAATGTTTGTCTATACGATCAAAACCCTAGTCTAATCGAGATCATTATAAGTCTAACTTTAAATGTCTTGATATTTGTTTCTTGGGTTTGTCCTATATGTATATGATATGCTTGTGCATGATTATCCTAGATATGTATTTGTGCTAACCTATTTGTTGATAAGTTCTAGGGTCTATAACCAAGCCCTACCAGAAGTTTGATATTCTACGATATGATGAGATGATAAAATCTAGGGTTACAGCAAACCCTAGTAGAAGTTGGTCATTTGGTTGAAACCTTAGACTGTGATTTGATTGTTTTTGTTTGTTGTCATCTAAGGCTTAGTGTCTCATGTATGGAATCTAGGGTTTGCATTAAATCCTAGTAGAAGTCTAACATGTGAATTTTAAAGTTGTTAGATGCATTGTAGACCTATACTTGTCTAAATTGCTTCTAGGGTTTGCAATATATTATAGTAGAGTATGGCATGTTTATCGAAGAAATATTGAGGCCCTAGATATAATGACACTGGTATCTTGATTGAGTTACTTTAAATGATGAGATATAGGGGTTATAACCTAACCCGAACAAAGTATAAAAGTATGTGTCTCTTGTTTGTGAACCTAACTAAGTTTAGGTATTTGTTGTCTAAAGTCTAATATTGTATGATTCTGATATAGTTAAGTTCATGCTTCTATATATGTATTTGGTTGTACTTGTTGTCTAAGTTGTGCAGGTACATAATCTTCAAGATGTTAAAGATATTCGTAACTAAAGGTGACTTGATTGATAAGCATGATGAAGGAAGTTATATGAATAATGATGATCAAGAAGGATGGAAGCCATGAAAGATTCTCTGATGTCATAGAAAAGAAGTTCATCTTCCTAAGTTAAGAGGGAGACTGGATAAAGAAAATAGCAGTGTTGATAATATCGGTATCGGGAAAATATCAGCGAGGGTCCAGAAAATATCTTATCGGCAATATCGGCGAAAATATCGGTAAAATATCTGCAAATATCGGCAAGCATAAAAAATGCATAATATATTCATTTTTTTCAGATTTCTAAACATATAAAGCAATAACAACATGAACTAAACACATTGGCACATAAATATGAAGAAGGCATTGATATATATCATGTCAAATAGAAATGATACATCAAACTTCAAAGGCGATACCAAATCCTGCTAATCCCTGATAATTGTCCAACCAAGGACTCAAACAAAATAACATCACATATCCTGCTAATCCCTGATAGTGATAATTGTCCAATCAAGAACTCAAACAAAATAACATCACATATCCTGCTGATCCCTGATAGTAATAATTGTCTAATCAAGGACTCAAACAAAACAACATCACATATATAAAACTTTAAAAGTATTTCATCATCATGAGTTATAAACTTATATGTAGCAAAAGTTGCAAAACAAATAAAACTAGCAGCTATCTATCAAAGACCACTGGCCTCTCCCTAGCAGCTTTCTTTCTGTCTTGTCCAGCAATTGCTTCACGAGATTTTTGTATAACCTCTGCACTAGAAACCATACAAGGCATTACATCTGCATCATATGCAGAGAGTCTAGCCAGATGGTATTTCAATCGTGTAATCCCTCCTGACATCTTGGTCCCACACAAGTTGCATGATATATATGCCTGATTTGCCCCACCAACAACCTCCCCATACTCCCAAAATGGGTCCAAGGGTTTTGGCATATTTGACATTTGTAGTGAACTAATTCAAACCTAGGGCACAAAACAAAAACAAAAAATTGGCATTAAACCCCCCAACACAAAATGAAAAAATAATAAGTAATAACAACCTCATTCAAAAAAAATTACTACATTATTTGCATTTTGCAATGTGAATGAAAAATGGCAATAAGAGGGTGCATAAGAAAGTTGAAAAAAAAAATGAAGCTTGATGTCCAAATATGGAGAAAACCCTTGCATTGTTCATGGGCATGAAAATCATAGCAAATGGAAAAAAACAAAGAAACAAAATGTTGGTAGGCAAAGAGACAAGCAAGCATAACCCTAAATCTATGAAAAAATCATTAAAATAGGGGTTTTTAAGAACATACCTGTTAATGGAAGAAATTAAGTTTGTCTCACTATTATTCAATCTTCGATCCACAAAAAAATCTTAGTTGGTTGTGATAATCGTTGTTTGATCTTCAAACCCTCCTTGACAAGCACCACAAAACTCTTTCCCTTCCTTCTCCAACACTCAGAAACAGAAATGAAGAAAAAAAAAACCAATTTTCCCTTTTTGTAGCCGCGGAAAAACACGCCCAGCGATATTTTATATCGTCCCGCGATATTTTCCGAAATATCGCCGATATTTCGTAAATATCGCGATATTTTCAAGAGCAGACAATATCGCAATATTTTTACGGCGATATTTCGGCTCGCCGAAAATATCGCGATATTTACGATATTCGGCGATATTTCGCCGATATTATCTACACTGGAAAATAGTATATCTCCCGAGTTGATATGAAGGGCATATTATAGTCATGATGAATACCTTGAAGAAGAAATTGGAGAAAGCATATTGAGGTGCTATGAAAGAAGGAAAGTTGGATTTGATCGTTGCATGTGAAGTAGGAAATAAAGTTGAAATATTTAGAAAGCCTTTGTCAAGATTTGTTTGTTTGAAGCCTCGAAGTCCTACTATGATGAATTGTGAGGCAGCATCAAGATGTCAGAAGACCCCGAAGGTTTATGTTTACTCGTGAGTATTTGGAAGGTTGTTACTGATTAGGGTTGCGACTGTTCAGGTAAATCTCTCAAAGTTTTTGAAAAGCATGTTTGCGATTAGAGAAATTTGATGTGTTGAGGCATTGTGCATGTAAAATGCTTGGGAGGACATCTGGTCGACATATGTATTTATGTCTAGATCCCTAAGAGAGAGTGTGGCATTGGTCATGGAGCTCTGACTTTGGATATGTTAGAAATTGGAAAGGCAGAAAGATTTTCTTATTCTTGATAATTACTTGTGATGTTTCTTGTTATTACGATTCTTTATATATTCTTTCCTTTAGTTCATCGAGAAATTACCAAAGAAGTAGCACATAAAACAGTAGACACCAGATGTAGGCACTATGTCAGGGCAAAAACCCCCCTCGAGGGAAAACCCAGTCAAGAAATTCTTCCTTTCAATAGTATTCTTTGAGACTCTTCACCCTAACAAAGACCAAACCTTCCCTCCACACCAAGTCAGCCTTCCATAATTTCGACCCCTTTCCAGCAACTTCAACTAGGCAGCAGCGTCCGGCAATAGTGAAACTTGGAAGACTTCGATCTCCCAATCTAGGGCCCGAAACAGAGAGACAGAGGCACCAAAAGTTCGATTTTCTTCTTCTCCTTAGACTTCCCCAAACTCGCACTTCCTTTGGCTTCCCAGCAAAAGACTTCGCACTTCCCCGCCTATTCTTGAGATATCAAACTAACTTGAGATGTTATGCACCAAATGACTTCAACTAGCTTGTATTTATAGGCTTCTTGTGGGTCGAATCAGGGTCCTTAGGCCGACTTGGTGTGGAGGATACATAAATTATATTTGACTCAATACTTAACCTTTTTACATGATTCAAAATCCCAAGAATGGTTCTTTAAAACTACAATGACTCTATTGATTCAAAATAAATCCTAGAAGTCCTCAATGGGGACTTTGACCTAAAACATGGTGACCCAAGCATGAAACCCATGCTTTAATAAGTCACAATAATAATAATAATAATAATAATAATCCTTTTCTTTATTCTTTTGATAAGCACATTACAAGATAACTCAAATACATTAAATGAAGACCGAACCTAGTTACATTTTCCAATAGGATACACACCTAGATCCCTGGGTTGATGGTTAGCAAGTAAGCTTGATGGTACCTAAACTGGCTTAAAGCTTTAGTCCATCCTAGTTCCACCTTGATAGATTGCCTAGTCAGGAATCTAGTTCGTGGCACCATAAGTGCCTAAACTCTTCATGGTCCATGTGTTTTGTTATCTTCCATGTACTTGTATATGTAAGTATGAATACCTCCCTAGTTAAGAGGGAGTGTTGAAGAATGTAAAAAGGTTTGGTCTTCATAAATTATACTTGAGTCACAATGAAATGTATTTATCAAAATAAAGAAAAAGAAATTATTATTATTAATATTATTATTATTATTATTATTATTATTATTATTATTATTATTATGACTTATTAAAGCATGGGTTTCATGCTTGGGTCATCAAGTTTTAGGTCAAAGTCCCCATTGAGGACTTCTAGGATTTATTCCAAATCATTAGAGTCATTATCCATTTAAAGAGACCTTTCTTGGGCATTTGAATCATGTAAAAAGATTTATTATTGAGTCAAATTAGGTATTTGTCACATCCACACCAAGTCGGCCTCAAGGAGATCAAGTCGGCCTCAAATTGGGTAATTCGACCACACCAGAAGCCTATACATTGAAGTAGTTCGAATTCATTTTGACATATCTTTCTCACAAGTTCGATATCCAAGAACAAAAAACAGAAAAGGTGTGAAATTCCAAGAAGAGAAGGAGAAGTGCTAGAAAGATCAAGATCGAAATTTTTGGGTCATCTCTCTCTCACACGTGTGGATTTTCTGGTCTACTATTGGTGGGTCGAAGTTGTTGTTGGGCTAACTGTTGGGTCGAAGTTGTTGTTGGGCTAATTGTTGGGTCGAAGTTGTTGTTGGGCTAACTATTGAGTCGAAATTATTGTTGGATCTAAGTTTTGTTGCTGCTACAAGTTGTTGCTACTAGGTCGAAGTTATTTTTGAAAGAGTTATCATCTACAGAAGGAAGAAAAGGTTGACTTGGTGTGGAGGAAGTCTGTGTCTAGGTCAAGAGTCTTGGATTATCTCGTGAAGTTATTAAGGAAGAGTTGTTGATTGGATTTTCCCCTAGATAGGGGTTTTGCCCTGGTTGTCTACCTATATCCGGTGTCTGTGATCTCTGTGCTATTGTTTTGGTAATTGCTTGATGAACTAAAAGATAAAAGAAAAACATAAAGATAAGAAAGTCACAAGTAATTATCGATGTAAGGAAAATCTTTCTGCCTTTCTGATTTTCTAACATGAAGAATATTGCCAAACTCTGCAAACTCCAAGACCACAGTATGATATGCTTATGTTTACTACTACCAAATAGAAAAGTCTTGAAGAAAGACTAGAATAAATTCGACAAAAGGTAGATACTCATCATGTTTGGCAAGTACAAGAAAGGATTGAGTTAAGAACTGAAAGAGACCTGCTCTTATAGCAAGTAGCCAGGCCTACTTCCCAACAACCTGAAAGTTCTAGCAACTCTCCTTACAAGGAAAACCCAGCCATTTATAATCCTGCCGATCTTTATTCAGGCTCCTATAAACATTATGATAGACAACAATTTAGATGAGACAAAGAAGCTCTTATATTAGTTCAGATTGAAGAACAAAAGAAAATAGCTAAAATAGCAATAGAAAAGGTCAAAGAGCTTAAAATCTTATTAGAAGCCATCCGGCTAGAAGAAATTCTCTTCAGATGAAGAAATGTCCATGGCCTATGATGAAATTGAATCAAATTTAACTTATAAAGCAGGATATAGAAGAAAGCACAAAGGGATTCAAATTAAAGAAGGAGAACCTAGAATTGATGAAGATAGCATGATGGGCCTAGAACAAGAACATCCTAAATTATTCTATGTAGGAGTTAAGTTCTTCGTAAAAGTATGGATTCATCCAGATTATAGAAAGCCACACCAGATAGATTGTCTGTTGGACAAAGGATCACAACTCAATCTGATGAGGAAACAAGTCATCACTGCATATTTGTGGAAGGAACTAGACTCAGAGGGACTGTTGTAAATAACACTGAAGTAATTATTTTTGGGTGAAATTGAACCTTTGTTCATATAAATTGAAGGAAAGAAGTTAGAAGTTGTATTTTATGTCGTACAAGAAACTGCACATGACTGCATCCAAGGATCTGATTTTATTAAGATTGTTAGTCCAGTCACTTTTGATGTAAAAAAGCATGAGTTGATATTGCATATACAAAATCAGCAAGTTCAGACACCAATGTACAGAGACGGTGTTTGTAAGGGCAAAATTGTTGAAGAAAAGGCAGAAGAAAATAAATTTTTGTACTCGCTGACAACTTTAGTAGAACGGGATAAAATGGAACGTGACATCTACTATGCAAAACTGCACTCAGAAAGTGTTATGAAAGTAATCTCGAAGAAAATAAAAGAGGATTGCAATTCAAAATCCCCTAATGCTTTATGTCATAAAGAAAAATATTTTGTAAATCTTCCATATGATCCTTTGGCAAAAAGTATTCCCCATAATGCTTTTGCAACCTTAATGAGTCCTTATCAAAATATGCCAAGAGGAGATAAAAGATCTTTTAGCAAAAGGTCTTATTGAGTCATCCAAGGATGCTTGGGCTTGCAGAGGATTTTATGTTAACAAGCACTCAGTGCAAAAGAGAGGGAAACCACGGTTAGTGGTGAGGATATCATGTGTTTACATTTCTCTTCATGGCCTTCACCTAGACTTATGGTTGTTAGTCTTGGTCTAGTGCATGACACATGAAATAGAAAAACACAACTGTCACTCCTTTTTAATCAGGGGTGATCCAATCCAAGATCTCTCTTGATCAGGGACCTGACAGAGCTCCCTCTTGGCTAGGGACTCTTCTATACATCAGCGACTTCTTTTCGTGGGTCCTTCAGTTGCTTGATCAACTTCTCTCCTTGATGTCGTGAAAATCAGTTGATCTTCTTCCTTGTAGGGTAACAGCGATCGATCACTTTCCTCCTTAG
The DNA here is from genome assembly GCA_031772625.1 of Pinus tabuliformis. NCBI lineage: Eukaryota > Viridiplantae > Streptophyta > Pinopsida > Pinales > Pinaceae > Pinus > Pinus tabuliformis. The sequence goes on from CM062815.1 coordinate 835,007,735, forward strand.
TTCATCATGTCATTCATTTCTTCATGGAAAGTGGCCTTCTTCTTATCTGTAACCTTCGTTATATGACTACTTCTTTCTCATCATGCTTCTTCCATCCACCACATGAATGCTAGTTGTACTTGTATTTACAACTCTTGTTCAAGTAGCCCTACATTATCCAAATATTATTCAAGAAATCAAAACATCATATTAAACCAAATCATACGTTACAAGATGGCTCTTCATCATGACATCCTCTTGTAGGTATCAGCATCCTCCACACATATCGACACATCTCCCAAAGATATCCATTGTCAAGTGTCTTCATCTTTTCCAAACTTTCATCAAAGTCTTCATATCTTTCCGAGAGATTTCCTTGTCAAATCTTCTTGGTCTTTTGGATGTTGATTGCCTTCATCATGGTTGCATACCTTACGATCTCTTCCTTCCTTACATATTCCATTCCTAGTAGCTTTCAATCAAAGTTTCTTCATTGTAGTCAACCACCTCATACTTCATATGAGGGCATATTATGTTGATTTCATCTAGTGTGACTTATGCCTTCCTGCATCCTTTCAGAGGAGGAGATCTTTTTTCTTCTTGATCATGCTTCTTAAGATAGAAGCAATTATCCATGTTACCGGAAACCATATGACATTATAATATTAAACACATGCATGCATACCTTATTTTTAACTTCAGGTCATCGAGGCTTCTTCCAGCAGCTTCCCTGATTGAAGAGATCTTCAATCACTTGATTTGCTTCAAGTCATCACATCATCATCTCATGGATTCCATAAGTTGGAGTTCCTGTTGAACCACTTGCTACCTCTCTAGATTAGTGAACCCTACAATGAGGATTCCATCAGAGAATTTTGAGGATCTTGTATATCCCTAACCAGCAGATGTTTCCTTTTTGACTTGATGTATGATGAGCATTGTCTAGGATGACTTCTTCCTTTCCTTCAATGTTCACTAAAGTTCCCAAGAGCTATATCCTTCATGTTTTTCTGCCATGAATTTTATCCTTCATGATTCCCATGGAGATGTCACGAGTTCTTGTTTCTAATGTTTCCATGATGCGAGTTCTTGTTTCTAATGCTTCCATGATGCCATTATGCATCTTATCATCATTGTCATATCTTATAGCAGAAGCTTATGATAGGACCCTTTTGTGAGGGATACCATCTTACTCATGAGAGATTTGTTACTCCCTCTTTTCATGGCCCTTTTCTTCAGCTTCCTCCATATGTCCGGTGATATGAGCTTCCATAATTTTAGCTATACCTATTCTGCCTTGTTTGAGGACCAAACTTCCCTTTCCTTTCTACACATGATTTAGTCCTTTACCCTTCAATACTTTTGCCATCAACTTGTCTTTCTCTATTTAGCATAGAGACCATAAGTTGTCGAATGAGGTAACCTTCTTATCCCATGGATATTTGTTACCTTGATTATCTCTTAGTGCATTATGGTTATCTTTCTTTCTAGGTCTTGTAGATGGAAGATATCTTACATCCTTTGATACCCTTTACTTTCATGTAGATCAGATTTCATGTGATCTTCTTCATTGCGTCTTTAGAGAATGAGTTTATCATCTACATCACTTTGATGTCTCCAATATTGCTATGTGAGGGGATCTTTCATAAGCATCCCTTTCCATAAATTTTAGAGGAGACCTATTGATATGTTTAATGACTTCTGCTTCTTAGAGGACTATGACTATCCTCCTTCTTCATGCAAGGAATCTTGATGACCCATCAACTTATAGATGTCCTTGCAATTCATGAAGTCATTTAACCAAATTTATAAATTGAAAAGATACTTACTTGTCATGTGAAGATGAAATCTTCACCTTGATCATGTTGATTATGGTTGAAGAAGATGTATGAGGGCTTCTTGGATGATCTTCTTTCAAGTGAGAAAGCCTTTCCTTAATAGAAAAGGTTGCTCCCTTTTGATGATTTGTTGCTTCCTCGGATGGTCTTCTTCTAGGGCAAGGAGATGATCCTTGCTTGATTTCATAACCTTGGAGATGACAGTGCCTTCTTGCTTTCAATATGCCTTCTTTTGTAGTGTAGATCAGGATTGCTTCCATGGTGTCAACCTGTTCCAAGATGAGGTCTTGCTTTGTAGACAACTTTTATGAGGGTCTTGGTGGCCTTTTGATGATGACTTGTGAACATAAAAGCTCTTGCTATAGAGACTGTGGTCTAGATTGCATAGACAGAAACCTTTGCTATTGTAGACTGTTGTAGTAGATTGATCTTTCAATTCCTTCAACTTGCTTTGATGCTCTTCTTGAAAATTGTTCCTTGTATGTCTCTTTTTGCTGCCCTTCCTTTGACTTCAACACCTTAGCTCTGATACCATGTTGAAGAATCTAGGGCAAATGTAGTTAATGTGATTCTTCTTGGCATGATAACTATTTGTGAGGTGTTTTTCAATTTTCCTTCTTATTCCAATCTTCACTTATTATTATTAGAGTGTGTCTTCGTTAGTTCATCAAATAGTTACCAAAACAAAGAGACAAGAACACAAGATGTTGGCATTCTGCCAGCGCCAAAACCTCTCCCTCTTGGAGAGGAAAACCCCAAAATTTTTCTTATATAGATTTCAATTGATGAATACCAAGACCATGACCCTTGACCTACTATGCCACTCCAAGACCAAGACACCAATCCTCTTCTTTGTCACTGCTGAGATCATCATTATTGTTGCTCCATTGAGGCCATCACTACTTCACCACTGAAGTCTTCATTACTACTGCAACACCATTGTTGCACCTTCATCGAGGTCTGCACCATTGTTGCTTCCTTCACTGGGATCTTCTCCTTGTGACTATGTCTCCTTCAAGATCGAGATCATAGATATGCTTGTGACTGTATCTTGAAGTATGTCAAGGCAGTGTGTGCTATACTGAGACCATAGTTGAATTCTGGAGATATGCCGAGACAGAGTGTTCTTTGTTAGATATATATACTGAAACCATTACTGTGTTTTCTTACTACACCGAGATCTTCATGTGACTGTTCACTATGCCAAGACTGTGATCATTGAGAGGCTTTACCCATAGGACTATTGTACTCATTGAAGTACTGAACCACTGCTCTTGACCGAGGTCCTGAACCACTGTAATTTCCTCCGAGAATCATTAGATGAATCTGAGTTCTGTGTGACTGCAATTACCCGAGGTTTCAGAGATATCCGAGGTTACTGCTCCTCATCCGAAGTTGCAGAGCTTGTCCGAAATTCTGTGATTCCTGTGGTGACTTCAGCAGGCTATTTATAGTAGTTAGGTCTTTGTAAATAAGCCAACATGTCACCTTGAATTGTTGTGTCCCTTTATTAAGCCGACATAACATTAATATTGATTTTGAGGCTGACTTAGCTGTTCTCTTCATCGCTTTGCAGGAAGACTTCTTCATGCTTGTCTTTGGAAGATTGTGCTTGTCTTGGAGAGCTACTTGACACTAGGTTGAACCATATTCATGCTCAAGAAGAGCTCTTTAACATGACTTTGATTCTTTGACTTTCCTAGACTTATGGAATGAGCAAGAAAATCATTCGAATAATTTACAAAAATAATATTTCCTTTTCTTGATAAGTACAAAGATCAAAATTACATTTACAAATATCGAACCTAGTTACACTTTTCTTCAACACAAGAAACCCTATCAACTACCAAAGAGAGAGAGAGAGACCAAATACAAATGAATGTCTATGGGTGAGAAGATGACCAGCGCGCTCCATTTGATCACATCTCTAACACAAGTGATAAGCATAATGAGCTATGAAAATGACGATGGACTCTTACTTTCATCTATATACATGGGACATAAGGGAGGCCAACAATACAATCTGGGACATGCGCTTACAAGAAATCTAAGTAAACGCACGTAGGCTCACACAAGTGCAACACTCCACTCAAAGGGTACACACGTCAAGCTCCAATGTGATGTCATACACAACAAGAGCTCCAAGCTGATCTAGCTACAAAAGGTGTATCCACACCCATCCATCACAACCCCACACAAGCTCCATTGCTCCTCCTAAGCCATGTACTCCAATGGGTCTAATCCCCTTATATGAGCATTGTCACAATCTAAGCATCTACAGATCAACTCCAAGCTTCCATATAGGAATACAAGCTATCGCATGCTATCTGGGACCTAATGTGCTCCTCCAAGATGCACAACACTCATCCTTCTAAGTAAGGCATTCTCCAAGCAAGCAAACCTCTCCATGTGGCCATCATGAAGGATGTCGCCAAATCTATCAAGAGAACTACAACATCTTGGAAGAATGCCAAGCAAACACCAAAATGAAGTTAAGAAACCACTAAGTAAGCTATCTCCAATGTGCAAATCCATCACAAACCAGCTTCCATGTGGCAACCCATACTGGACTATTGCAGGGGAACAACGCACACCATACACCCCAAATCTCATGAAGCACCCCTAAACGTGGTGTAAAGTTTAAACACTTTTGCAGTAACCCGAATGCTAACAATCTAGAAGCATTCCAAATAACCAGCCAACCTTGTACAATTGGACAAAACCCCGTAAAAATATTTTACTAAATACGTGCAGGAGAAGTTGATAGAATTGATTGAAGGCCTGTCTTTCAGCTAAGTGACCTGAAATTTATCAGAACTGTAACTAATTAATTTTGACTGTCATAAGAAAAATGAGATACATCAGAGAGCATTTCATATTCTGGAATAGTATGCATTGCAGCTTTGCAAAGGGAAATAATATAAAAGAAATCAAAAGAATTCAAATGCATGTCCAACTATCAGATATTAATGAACCAAAAAGTGATGTCAACAAACAACTGTAACATATACCTATTAGAGATACTTTGAAGTTTGCTGCATGCCCAAGAGTTGTACATATATAATACCCTGCATAGATATTGCATCCTCTCAAATACAATCAATGAATATAAAATTATTATGGTAATAACTTGCTACCATTAGCACAACCCACTGTTATACTCTATGTTACATGAATATCTAAGAACAGGCAAACAAGGCAACAAGCTTCATGGATGGCTAGGAAATCCACCCAATCTCCAGAGGATGGGAAAACAAGGATGGCAGTAAAATATAAAAAAATTGACATTATTTTTCAAGGATCTAAAAAAATAAAATAATATTTAAAGATCTAAATTGTAAAACACTAAATCAACATTTTAAATGCATGATACATCAAATTAGATTATTAAAATGAGTACCAAAATGGATGAACCATTATTTTCTTGTTGGTAAAGAAAAAAAAAGAGTTCCTCGTCAAAAGATTGGCCTTCAACTGGCAATTTTTCTTTGAATTTTTTTCTATTAACTTTGTTTGTCATGTTTCATTGGAACAAAAAGAACTGTTATGTTTTGTTTTCTTTCCTTTTAAATAAAAAATGGAAAAGAGGGAAGGCATAAGAAGGTGTTCTTTTATGATGAAATCCCTTTCCAAAATCCTAACTTTATCCCAGTGTAAAAATGCTCTCTTCTATGACTACTCCCAAGCTGAAATTGATATCTCCTCCCCCAAGCTCTCCAAATAGAACAATCTATCTTCACAGCCTTAAAATTCATGTTACCTGGTGAAAAATCAGTACCACAAAAGATGCAGTGGAAATCGGTGATTCAAACATAATCCTTTTTCAAATATCTTTGGAAAATGAGTGAAGCACTCCTTTATTTTGTTAGAGGTAGGGCCTCAAATTTAAATGTTATTTTGTGTTAGTTTTAAGCCGGTCAAAATACGGTTTCTTTTATCTTTTTGTGTTTCTATTTCAAATTTTGAATTAAAAGAAAATATAATAAAAATTGTTGGCACTGTGGGCACCCAGACATCACCAATACAATGGGAACTTTCCTCGACTACACTGAGTACAGTTATCAATATATGCAATAGGGGGATGTGTTGAAAATGTAACTAGGTTCGGTCTTTATAATTATCATTGTAATTGTATCAATTTGTATTTCATGTAAAAGCAAAAAGAAGAAGAATTTATTATTATTATTATTATTATTATTAGTCAAAGCATGTTCTTCATGCTTATAGGGTTATTTGAGTCGAAAGAAAATTTGTAATGAGTCAAACAAATGTACTTGAGTCAAAGTCCCATATGGACTATTTGTAAGAAAAATAAAAGTCATTTCAATTGAGTCAAAAAGTCTAAGTTACCAGGATTCGGATACGGATACGGATCCGGATCCGGATCCGCTAGTTTTTTGAAAATCTAAGATCCGGATACGGCAAGGATACGTCACGTACAATCATATATATATATATATATATATATATATATATATATATATATATATATATATAAACTTTTAAAAAACACCTTAAAGCTAAAAAATCAAATACTCCATGAAACCATCAAACATTTTTAGAACATTGAATGATAAAATCATAAATATGAAGATTAAAACATTGAAATGGTGCATCGTCCCTCATACAAAGTAACAAAAAGGTCCAAGGATCATGATTCATAATATCATGAATGATAATAGTAAATACATTTACATATCCTCAAATGGATCTATATCTTCTGCATATTGCAACTCTACATCATGAATAGATGATGGGGGTCCTGGAATGTAGGAAGTTGCATCAGTAGGCTGGATTGGTGGTGGAACAATATCCTCAAGTAGGTTGAGGTGAGTCATGGCATTCAGTGTCAGGTTCAAGTCAGAGATCTCAGGCTCCACATCCCACATCCTGCTCGGACCTTTTTTATACTCTGGTTCAACATGTGATAGAAGACGGAGGTTGGAATGAACATAAACAAGGTCCTCAGCCTTTGCCGCTCCCAATCTGTTTCGCTTCACTGAATGGATGAAGCCATATGTACTCCAATTCCTCTCAGTTGATGAGGAACTAGCAACCTGTGATAACAACCTAGTGGCTAGAGTAGACAGATGAATGCTATCCCCACCATGGAAGCCCCACCAAGTAATAGGATCAAGATGTCCTCAATCATCCATAGCTACTAGATCTGAAAAGCTACCAGTAGACTGTACAAACCCTCCAAATTCTTGGCGGACTTCCATTGCAACTCCCATATCTCTATAAGTTTTCTTCAAGGCTGTCTTTTATCCTTGTACCACTTCAAAATCTTTGTTTGGTGTTGCTCTACCAGGTAAAGACAAAATTTTAGAATGATAGTATTTAGGGTGCAATGCATATGCCAGAGGGTGTAATGGCGTGGTCATTTTGTTCCACCTTTCTGTAACTATGTGCTTCACTAAATAATAGAATGTTTCATGAGGGTCATTTTCACTTGCCCTGATAATTTCCCTTATCCTCTCCAACATACTATCAATGTTTTCATAAACTTCCCCCAAGCAAGGTGTATCTGTATCAAATGCCCTGATCAAGGTCAAGATTGGTTCAGTGAACCGTAGAAGATATTGAACCTTGTCCCACCATGCATCATCAAGAATGATGGACTTGATTTTTTGCCCTCTATCAGAAGTGGAAGTCCTCCATGATTCCCAAAGAGGGTCAATGACCATTGCTTGTAGTGCTTGTCTCACCTCCACAAGTCTCTTTATGACAAGAGTGTGGGAGGCAAAACGAGTTTCAGCAACCTATAAGTTTCAAAAGGCCAAATCTCAAATGAGAAACCATATATAAATTTGTAATTAAAAATAAGAATTTCATTATTTTTAATACAAATAGTATTGATTAAAAAAATTAACTTCAGTAGCTCCAACTTTGCAAAACCCCGATAAATGGCTTGGGACATTGAATGATTTGTTATGAACATTTGGATTTCTTTTGATGCTACATATATTTCATTAATCCATTCAATCTCACCAATCTTGGCAAGCATCAGGTTCAATGAATGGACTGCACATGGAGTCCAAAAGATGTGGTCATATCGACCCTCCACAATCAAACCTGCAGCTTTACAAACCTGTGCGTTGTCCGTAATGACTTGGACAACATTATGTGGCCCCACACTTTCTATTGCATCAATAAGAATTGTGGATATGAAAGATGCATCTTTCTCTATTCCACTGCAATCAACAGCCTTCAAAAACATTGCCCCTTGGGGGCATACTGCAACAACATTAATTAATGGGCAGTTTCTTTGGTCTCTCCATCCATCAGAAATGATGGACACCCCTATTTCTGCCCATGTATCCCGGATTGCCTGTAGCTGTCTATCCACGGATTGCCTTTCTGATGCCAACAAGGTAGTGCGGACCTTTTCATATCCAGGGCTTTTGTACCCCTTTGGCGCTTCATTAACTGCCTTAATCATTTGTTGCCAGTAAGGGGAACGCACCAAATTGAATGCTAGCCCATTTGCATAGATGCAACGAGCTACATGTTCATCAGCGATGTCTCTACCTTGATTATTGAAACACGCTTCAAGAGGGCCTAGAGTGGCCCTTTTATTAGATGTAGCAGCAAGCCTAGATGGCAATGGAGCCCTAGTTGTAGAACTTTGCACAGGGTGTTTTCCCTTAGCAAGTTTCCTATCAGCAGCTTCTTGCAAAGATGCATAGAATTTCATTTTTCCAGGACTCAAACCTTGGCCAGGTTTGCCATTTGCATCTTTTGGCCTGGTGCATACTTGCACCCCTGTGTTAGTTTGACCGGTGAGATGGGCCTTCACTCTAGTATATGAGCCATTTTTTATATCTTGGCATTCATTGCACTTCCATTTAAATGAACCACCTCCGGGATTTTTTCCAATAATCTCCACATACTGCCATAGAGGAGATTTTGGGTCTGTTTTGATGATTTCCCCTTCACCATGCTCATGTTGTGAATCTTGTGATGGTTCCATTATGATAATGGTATAGACTCTATTGGTTACTTGCAACTGCATTTAAAAGTCAAATTATAATATATTATCAATAAACAATTAAAAATTAAATTGTAAATACATTAAAAAAAATTAAATTTAAATTTTAAATACATTTTAAAAATTTAAATAACATGATGGCTTAAAATTTTAAATAACATATATTAAATATTAATATAACTGTTATTATTATGTTATATAACATATAAATATAAATATTAAATAAATTAATAATAAATATACGAATATATTATATAATATATATAACTGTTATATTAATATATATTATAACGGTTATTAAACATTAATTATTTAATATATTAAACATTAAACATTAAAGTTTAAACAGCAAATAACATACATTAAATATTAATATAACTGTTTATTATGTTATATAACATATATATATAAATATCAAATAATAAATATACGAACGTCGAATATATTATATAACTGTAACTGTTATTAAACAATAAACATTAATATAATACATATATTAACCGTGCACTACGCTATGGTTTATAACTGACAACAATAATGTATTAAAATTTAATTACCTGTTAACGCTTAAACCCTCGGCGCTTCTAAAACTTTTGCGGGCGTGAATAGTGCTGCCCGACTGTGTTAACACCGCGTGCAGGGGAACCGGCGGCCTGACCAGAGTGAATGGTGCTGCGTGCAGTGGGGCCGGAGGTAAGCCCGCAACCAAAAATTCCTGTGCAGGAGGGGCCGGCGGTCGGAACGAATCAGTGTGTGCAGGAATGGCGACAAAAGAAAAGAGTTGAGTCGGACAAAAGAAAGGTTATAATATATGCGGGACCACAAAAACCTAAAAAAATATCTGCCTTTTTAACTTTTTCGGCCACCTATCACCGCTTCCGGCAGCCACCGGCGGGATCCGTATCCTGTAAAGGCTAGCCGTTTCCAAAATCCGCGTATTTAAAAAATACGTATTTTTCACCGTATTTTGGAGTATCCGGATCCGGATCCGGTTCAGATCCGTGGATCCGGCAATACTCCACCTGCCTGTGCCGGATCCGGTAACATAGCAAAAAGTCAAGTTTTGTCACCACAAGAGCAGGTCGGCCGAGAAAGGCACCTGTTCGACCTCCTAGATGTTGATTTGGGGTAGCATCAGATGTGCTCTAGCCATGAAAATTGGTGGAGAGGCTAAAGCGCATGAGATCTCCAAGACTTAGAAATGGTTTGGACAGATTCTAACCAGATTGGGAGATATTAAAATAATTAATATTTTTAATGGAGTTCCTAAGTCTAAACTTACGAGAAATAAAATATTAATGGTTATTAATATAAAACTAGGTTAGAATGTTCCAAAAGTCATGGATCAAGCCAAATCTAATCTTAGCATTGATTAGAGATTTAATCTCGACTGTCGATGGACCAACGAGAAAAGCATAAGAGGAGGCTTGAGGGTCAGTTGCAGAATACACCAAAGTGATCAGTCATTCTATTATTTAGAGCGGGGTTTGCTAAAAGAGATAGAATCAATGATCAGCAGCAAGGGGCAGTGAATAGCAGAGAGGCAGAGTTGGTACCAGAAATACAACGTACAGCCCGGAGAGGTTGACGCAGAGGCAGCTGGGTGCTATGCAGAGCCAGCTAGGAGCTGCGCAGATCCAGGAGAGGTCAGCGTGTGAGACGCAGAGAGTCTAGGGACTGACGCAAAAGCTCCAAAAGCTTACGCAAAGGCTAGCAGAGCTGACTCATGGCCAAGAAGCAGCGTTGGAAGGATTTCGTGGGACAGACGGGGTACTGGTGAGCCGGGTGGGGTGACGCAATCCCTATCAGAGTGACGCAGTTCCTATCAGAGTGACGCAGAGTAGAGGGAGCTGCAATTGTTGTTGTGGGATCGTTCATCCAGTGATTGATCAACCGGAATATCTTTCTCCAATGAGAGGTACTACTGTCGAAGGCATTCTCTATTGAGTGAGCCATTTCTGGTAGACTGGTTGTATTCTGAAAATTGCATAATAATAAAACCCTCTGAATAGCTGCACCGGATTTCCCGCCATGGGTTTTTCTAGGGACATTGGTCCAAAAATAACATTGTCATTTGTGTGCTTGTTTTCTTTCAGTTGATGATTTGTAGATGTTGATATTGTACTTGTGTTTATTGTCAGTATTTACATGGTAAATAGCTTGTTAAGTAATTAAACAAGTAGGAAGAAATAAACCAAATAGTACAGGAAGAATTTCTAACGGGTTAGAATTAGAAATTCCAACATGGTATCAGACCGGCGTTGCAGATCACAAGATAACTGAAGGCATCAACTAGCAGAGCAGTAGCAGCAGATTCAGTTGTCCCGAGTGATAGAGTTGATCCATGCAGAAGACCGCAAAGGAAGGATTGACGCAAAGAGACTATGTCATCATTCTGGGCCAGAGAAAGGCAGTGCAAAGGCTAAAGGAGGCAGAATCAAGCTCATGCAAAGCCACGTAGAGGCCAGAAGGACTGACACAGTTGGCTAGGGGAGCTGATTTGCCGATGCAAGGATTGCGCAGAGCCAAGTGGCTCAATCCTTCATTTGCTGGGGTATAGGAGGCTGCGGGTAATTTGCGTAGCGAAGCTGGTGGAGTACTGTGGTCAAAACAGTACCTAACACGGCAAGACAAAGGAGGAGGGATTTCTGAAGGGAAATCGAGATCGGAGGGAGTAGAACCGAGAACTTCCAGACGGGAAGTTGAAAAATTCAGCAGGAGTCGAATAGAGGACTTCTAGGAGTGAAGTAGAGAGACTCAGAGGAGTCGAAAGAAGAGCAGCATAATGGCCGTGAATGGACTGAGAGATCAAGATAGGTTGGATGGAGCATCCAACTTCGTGGTCTGGAAGGCCAGGATCTTGTCCATTCTAGACAGATATCGCATCAAGGACTTCGCCTTGAAAGCAATAGCGATCCCAATTGACCCAGCTGAAAATGAGAAGTACGAGGAGGCAATGGCCAGGGCGAAGTGCATCATCCTTGATGGGGTCAAGGATCATGTGGTGCAACATATTGCCGAGAAGGACATGGCAAATGAGATGTGGGAGGCCCTAAAGAAATTGCACTAGCATACTTCCGTGCAGAGGAAGATGTTACTTGAAAATCAGCTGCAGTCATACCAGATGCAGAAGGGAGAGCAAATAGATGTCTTCCTCGGTCGATTGAAGGAGATCCGTAACCAACTAACTTCCATAGGGGCCACGCCGGATCAGGAATTGATGATGAGGACCGCATTGAACGCAATCTCAGAGGATTGGGAGGTATTTGTCTAGAGCATACTAGGCAGGTCGAGCCTTTCAGATTGGGAGGAACTGTGGGCGGCTCTTCGTCAAGAAGAGATCAGACGAGTGACCAAGGCGGGGAGTAGCAGAAAAGGGGTCAGAATCAAGGAGAAGGAAGAAGAGGATGCGGCTCTAGCATCTGCGAGAAAGCAGGAGAAGAGAAAGAAAAGGACCTCTCCAAGGTCAAATGCTTCCATTGTGGGGAACCAGGTCATTTTGCGAACCAGTGTCCTAGGAAAAAGAGTAAGGGAGAGGCTTTTGAGACCAAGGCAATGCCAGCGAGGGCGAAGAAAGAAGTCGAAGAGGATGACGATTGTGCCATGAGTTCTCATGTGCCACTTGAGAAAAAGTGGGGAGACATCGAGTTGTAGTCAGACAGACTACAGGCAATGAGAGGTGGGATCATTGAGGTACCCAACCTCTTGGATTATACCTTGCTACGGGAGCCCCGAAGAGGAGTAGCAGGACTGGAGGATGTCAGTAGAGACGGATGCGGATGGAGCAGCAAAGAGTGCTACAATGCAGGAGTCCCCGGACAGCAAGAGGCTAGCATGCTGCAATAGTGCGAGAGTCACGGGAGTGTTGCACCAATGCAAGAGGGCACAGAGACTGCGAGATGCAGGGAGTTGTTGCAGCAACTCAGAGGTCAGTAGAGGGAGCACTTGTTAGCGGTAGAGGGAGCTTCAACATCGGGAGTGTCTCTAGCCTGACAGGGATGTCAAAGCTGGGTGGATCAATTACTTACTTCTCAATCACTGAGTTGCAGTGCAGCAGTTAGCAGTGGCAGTGCTATGGGCAGCTCGATGCAGCATAATGAGAGGGGATGCAGTGCAGATGCAGTGCTGGGAGGATGGACTAGCAGCAGCACAAATGCAGAGGGAGTTGTTGTACAGATGCAGCTGCCGCAGTGGTAGGGCCATGGGCAGCAAGGCAGAGGATGTTGGGCGGGGAGGCCTAGCATCAGCACAGGAACCGATGCTGGATAATCAGGGTGATGCTCAATGTGGAGTATTACTAGAGCACAGTCCTCGCTAAGAGGGAGTGTTGATTTGGGGTAGCATCGGATGTGCTCTAGCCATGAAAATAGGTCGAGAGGCTAAAGCACATGAAATCTCCAAGACCCAGAAATGGTTTGGGCAAATTCTAACCGGTTTGGGAGATATTAAAATAATTAGTATTTTTAATGGAGTTCCTAAGTCTAAACTTAGGAAAAATAAAATATTGATGGGTATTAATATAAAACTGGGTTAGAATGTTCCAAAAGTCATGGATCAAGCCAAATCTAGTCTTAGTTGTTGATTAGAGATTTAATCTCAGCCGTTGATGGACCAACGAGAAAAGTATAAGAGGAGGCTTGAGGGTTAGTTGGAGAATACACCAGAGTGATCAGTCATTCTATTCTCTAGAGCGGGGCTTGCTAAGAGAGATAGAATCAATGATCAGCAGCGAGGGGCAGCGAATACATAGTTGAGAGGCAGAGTTGGTACCAGAAAGACAGCGTAGAGCACGAAGAGGTTGACGTAGAGGCAGTTGGGGGCTACGCAGAGGCAACCAGGAGCTGCGCAGAGCCAGGAGAGGCAAGCGTCTGAGACGCAGAGGGTCTAGGGGCTGACGTAGAAGCTCCAGAATTTGATGCAGAGGTTAGCAGAGCTGACGCAAGGCCAAGAGGCAGCGCTGGAAGGATTTCGTGGGACAGACTGGGTGCTGGTGAGCCGGGTGGGGTGACGCAGTCCCTATCAAAGTGACGTAGAGCAGTGGGAGCTGCAATTGTTGTTGTGGGATCGTTCATCCGGTGATTGATCAGCCGAAATATCTGTCTCCATGGAGAGGTACTACTGCCGAGGGCATTATCTATTATGTGAGCCATTTCTGGCACCCTGGTTGTATTCTAAAAACTGCATAATAATAAAACCCTCTGAATAGCTGCATCGATTTTCCCACATTGGGTTTTTCCGGGGACATTGGTCCAAAAATAACGGTGTCATTTGTGTACTTGTTTTCTTTCAATTGATGATCTGTAGATGTTGATATTGTACTTGTGCTTATTTTCAATATTTACATGGTAAATAACTTGTTAAGTAATTAAACAAGTAAGAAGAAATAAACCAGATAGTACAAGAAGAATTTCTAACATGTTAAAATTAGAAATTCCAACACTAGACAGCTAATAAATACAATGTAATTTGACCTCATTTGGACTTCAATCAATCACATCGATTTATGTACCAAGAAAAAGAAAGAGACCAGCGAAAGTCAAAAGGAGAGCAAAAGTCAAAGGAGACAGAGTGAAGGTCAAAGGAGAAAGATTTTTGTGTTTTTCTGCCCTAATTCTGGCACATGTGCAAAATTTCAGAACTACTGCAGATCTGAAAATTTCAGAGTTTTCCCAGATTTGAAAAATGTTGACAAGTGTTGACCTTGTTGACTTTGACTTGGTTGAAGGAGTTTTGAAAGAGGGCCGACTTGGAGCTTTTGCGGCAGTATTGGTCTTGGTCTTGGACATTTCACTTTGATCTGATTGTATAAGAAAAGGATTTGTTTGGGTTTTCCCCCTAGTGGGGTTTTGCCTTGACCTGGAGCCTACATCTTTGTGTTCTTTGTGTTTTGTGATCTTCATATTTTATATATTTTGGTAATTGTTTGATGAAGAGAACATAATAAAAGAAATAAGAAGCCAACAAATATTCACAAGCAATTATCAAATAAGAAAAATCAAACCTAATTTACTATCCTATTGGTTTTTCAACATGGTATTAAAGCTAAGGTGAGAAGAAAGCAGCTTGAAGATCACTTTTGTTGGCATATTAGAAGGCATCTCTACAACAATCATCTTATTATTAAGACACATTTGTATCAGCTACATTGGAGGACACAAGTTGCAGCAAATACACTTAAAGAAATTCTTGCAGTGGGCAGAAGGACGAGACCCAAGGATCATCATATTCCTAGCCATCATCATTCACTGATGAAGAAGACATTTTCCGCAGCTATCTCTCTCTTCTTACATTATTGAAAGGTCTTGGAAATCCTACTCACTCATCATCAATCATTGAAGGAGTCATCATAGCAGCTTGAAGATATTATTGTACCAGCCATCCTAGAAGACATCTCTATTGCAGCCATCATTTAAGAACACCTTTGAAGACTCTTAGAAGCATTATCATCATAACAGCATATTCTCCTTTGACAAGTAAGTACTCTAGCATATTCTATGTCTCAAGTTCCTACTCAAATGGCATCTATCCGTAAGGAAGGCAACAAACTTGACAGAGCCTCTAATTTCAAGAAAAGAATTAATTTGTTTCTCAAATAAAATGATATCATCGATTTTGTTGAGGGTAAGGCTCCAGCACCAAACAAGATCCATGCTCAAGAAGTGGCCAAGTACAATAAGGGAGAAATGAGGGCTCAAATAATTCTCTTTGAGTCCATCAAAGATCACCTTATCCCCTTTATTGTAGAATTGAGCACATTGAAAGAAGTCAATGACAAATTGGTAAAATTATACTCTAGCTAAATATCCATAAGGAAGGGACGCCCCTTAGACCCATTGTCAACACCATAAGGGGGTTGACCTATCTTCTAGCTAAATATTTAGCCCAGAAGCCGAAACCTCTTGTTGGTCGTACTGAAATTTGAATCCTTTGTCAAATATTCAACATCATTTGTCAATGAATTAAAAGGTATAAGGCTTGGTCCTAGTGATAAGTTGGTAAGTTTCGATGTGGTCTCCCTCTACACTAATATCCCCATTAATGATGCCATTGAGGTCATCAAACGCATTACAGATCCTAATACTGTTGAATTAGTTGAAATTTGTCTTACCTATACTTTCTTCAGCTTTGAAGGGGAATTTTATGAACAAATTTGTGGTGTTGCCATGGGTTACCCCCTTTCCCCTTTAGTGGCTAATCTGTTAATGGAGGACTTTGAATCTTAGGCTTTGACCTTTGCTCTGTTCAAACGAAGATTTGGAAAAGGTTTGTGGATGACACTTTCGTCATCTGGTCTCATGGTCAAGAAAAGTTGGAACTTTTTTTCCAGCATCTTCACAATCAATCGAATTCCATAAAGTTTACTATGAAATGTGAAATCAATGTTAGCCTGCATTTCCTCGACGTCCTTAATTCAAAGGAAGATGATGGTTCTTTCTCCCATCAAGTCTTTTGGAAGAAAACTCACACGGAGCAATATCTTAATGCTAAATCCCACAATTTCCTTGCTCAAAAGCTAGGTGTTCTCAACACCTTAGCCACTCGGGAGTTAAGAGTTTTTGATAAAAACCACCTCAATGATGAGAAGACCCATCTGTTGAATGTTTTTAATATTAATGGATATAGTAAGCACCAATGTCTTAAAGCTTTCCTTAAAGCTGAAAAAGGTCCTAAGATTATAAAAGAAGCCAAGGATTGGTTTCAAGGGGTGCATCTTCCGTTTATCCAAGGGGCCACGGAAAAATTGAAAGGATCTTGAGGAAGCATAAAGTTCCCTCGACCTTTAGGCCCCTAAATACCATTATGAGCTCCCTAAGATCAATGAAGGACCCTATGGACCCTAAGAATATGAAAGGTTGTTATGTCATCCCTTGTTCTTGTGAGACTCCCTACACTGGTGGAACCAACCGCTCAATAAATCAAAGCATTCATGAACACGTGGACAACATAAAACATGGGAGAACACGCTCTTCAGCTTTGGCAAAACATGCGGAAAAGACAAAACATCATATATGCATTGAAGAGGCCTAGGTCATTGCACAGATTGATCATTTCCATCACTGTAAGTTTAGGGAGGCTATAGAAATCGAAACGAGAGGCCAAGCAATCTGAATAGAGATGATGTTTGGAAAATTAGCAGTTGTTCGATCCCTGCCTTATCTTCCTAGTTTTTTTCATCCTTAATTAACTATCTTTTTAATCCTATTTATTCACTTTAACGGATCAATTTTAATTTTAATCTCTTAACCTTTGTTTAATATTTAGTCAAAATTAAATTAAAATATTTATGTAGTTGGTCAAAACAAAATATTTATTTATTGAATCAAAAACTAAATATTTATTTCTTTAGTCAAAACTAAAAATAAATATTTATTTATTTAATTAATTAATCAAAATCTTAATATTTGTTTATTTATTTAGTCAAAATTTAAATAGATATACAAAGAAATAAATAAATAAAATATTTATTTAGTCAAAACTAAATATTTATTTATTCAAAACTAAATATTTATTTATTTAATTTTTCTATTTAATTATTTATTTAGTCAAAAATTAGTTAATTATTTAGTTAGGTAGTCAAAACTAAATATTTATATATTCATTTTCATTTGACCTTGGTTTATTTATGTTTGGACCTTAACAGATTAATTAGGTGTATTATTATGTAAGTTTGACCAAAAATATTATTTATTTGTATACAATTTTATTTAATTGTGGATTTCTAATTCATTAGAATTTTCCTATTGATCAAATTTTAATTATTGATTCATATTAACAGTTAAGTTCTAATGGATACATTCATTATATTTCAAAATTATTTATTAATATTTAGTTAAAACTAAGTGTTATATTCTAACGGTCAAAAATTAACTCTTTACATTGCTATCCTTATTTAACTTGTTGCCATGATCTGATTCTCCATCTTGATCTGATGATGAACCACACTAGATGGTTCGAAACGCATCGACGAAATGCTCTCGCTATGATTATTACTGAAAGACGTCCCGACATTCAAATTATACTCTGTCAATACTACAGGTTAGAAAATATCCTTGAGGAAATAACTTTACAGAACAAGGTTATCAAAATATGAAGATTTGGCCTCATACCTTGTGAAAATCTCAAAATTGAAAGATCAACTTCAAGGGCTTGGAGAAGTCATATCTGATTTCGAATTAACTACTTGCGTACTCAATGCTCTACCTTCAGATTGGAGTAGTTTTGTGACCAGCATCTATTCAAGAAAAGATACTCCAACATTTGATGAACTATGGGCTTTATGTGTTCTAGAGGGAACAAGGATGACATTGAACCCAACAATGAAAAATCTCAAGCTCTTGCTACTAGATCAAAGAAGAAGTTTGGAAGATTTGGAAGATTTGAGCCTCATCAAAAATGTGAATTTTCCACGATCACAATAACTAGAAACTATTCTTCTAGAACACATAAAGCCCACAGTTCATTGAATGTTGGAGTATCTTTTCTTGAAACAAGGTTGACATTGAACCCAATAATGAAACAATCTCAAGCTTTTGCTACTAGATCAAAGAAGAAGTTTGGAAGATTTGGAAGATTTGAGCCTCATCAAAAATGTGAATTTTCCACGATTACAATAACTAGAAACTATTCTTCTAATAGATGTTCTTTATTTGTCTTCAGTGAATTAATTTAATGGCAAATAACGAATAGCTCACTACTGCAATCTTCACAATAAAACAAATATGCTACGGAAAAATTAAACTAAAACTGAGAAATTCCTGCAAACAATTAACGCAACTATTTTGGACTAACGTGTTAGTTTTTGTAGCGTCGGATGTGTTCTAGCCATGAAATTTGGTGGAGAGGCTAGAATACATGAGATCTCCAAAACCCAGAAATTGTTTCTGGAAATCCCGCCTAAAAATTACTTAATTAGATTATTAACCAGTTTTTAAATATTTCCTAAGTCTAAACTTGGGAATATGATTAATTAATCATAATTAATTAAGTCAAGGTGTGAATGTTCTATAAACTCACACGAATCGACTTCAAGTTAATCCTAGCCATCAATTAAGATCTAACCTTGGTCGTTGAAATCTCAACAGAGGATTATAAGAACAAGTCGATAGGGCTTGGAGAAAACACTTGAGACACCAGCAATTTGATTTCACTAGAAGATCGAACTCCAAAGTAGCAGCGCTGAGTTGCCAGAGAGAGAGCTAGTGAGCTCGAAGCAGTGAGAGAGGGGCAAGGATAGTAAGGCGGGAGGAAGTTTTTCCAGTTCTGGTGAGTGCACAGCAGAGAGGCAGTGAGTGCCACAGAGAGGCAGCGCAGAGTCAAAGAGAGGTAGCGCAGAGTCACGCAGAGGCAGCACAGTGCTTCAGTGGGGATTCCGTATTTTGTTGGGGAGTAGCCATGATTCAGTGCCAGAAGCCAGAGAGAGAGTCAGAAGGCCAGAAGGGTCCATCTACCAGAGAGTAGTTGATCAAATAGCGAGAGGGAAGCAGTTTCAAGTTGTGGGACGCAATACTGCATATGTTGATGCAGGGACCGTGCAGAGGCAGCAGAGAGCAGCTCAACTTGAGCCAAGGTCAGTGTCAGATCGCCAATGGGAGTGAGATTTTTCTCACTAGACTTATTGTCAGTCATTTCTCTGTATGGATTGCTAGATTTGAGCATCCATAGTCTTGTACTCAGATTTACTATTGCATAATATTAAAACCCTTAGCTGCTGCACCGGTTTTCCCGAGTTGGGTTTTTTTGGGGACTTAGTCCAAAAATAATTGTGTATTTGTGTGTGTGCACATCTATTCTTCCAGCGTTATTTTTCTTCTGTAGTATTTATTTTGTGAAGGTTGCAATGTATTAGTTTCAATATTTACTGTAAAGCACAGTAAATAATTTGTTCAATTTATTTAACAAATAGAAGAAACTAAATCAATTGTTGTAGTAGGATTCGGGGTTAGCCAAATTTTCACTTGGTTTCAGAGCGCAGATGATCAATCGGAGAGCTCAGTAACGAAGAAAGGAGTTTTGTTGTTCAGTGTGAGCAGAAGATCGAAACCCCAAAGGCAGCACAGTCACCTTGGCCAAGAGATCGAATTTCTTGAGGAGAACCGATTTTTCTAAGAGAGGGACTGAAAAAATCGATCTCTCCAGATCGAGGGATTCCAGAGGCAAAGGGAGCAACCCCAGTATTTTCGCAGAGCAGATCTCTAGTTGGACGCAGTAGCTTTGCAGCAGTTTGCTAGAGAAGAGCTAGCGTTGGGTGGAAGAAAAGCACACACTAAGGGAAAATTTTCCTAAGGGAACTTCTAGTCTCAAGAAGTTTGATTTCCTTTGCAATCAACAGTCATTGTGTGCAGAGTTTCTCACTCCATAAGTGAGTGCAAATAGTTGCGCAGTAACTGAACAGAAGGGAAGAGGAGATCATCCAGATACAATACCAGAATTAACGACTCACTTTCTACCAGCAAGTAATAGAGACTGGGATCGGCATCGCTCTTGATGAATCCCAACTGCTGTAAGTAGCTGTCAATTCGACCATACCAAGCTTTGGGTGCTTGTTTTAGCCCATACAAGGCTTTCTTCAACCTACACACATGAGTTCTCTTTTCATGTGTTTCGAAACCTTATGGTTGTTCGATATATACCTCTTCTTCTATAACCCCATTCAAGAACGTTGTCTTGACATCCATTTGGTGAATCTCCCATCCCATCTTAGCTGCAAGGGATATAAGGGATCTAATAGAGGTATAAAGAGCTACTGGGGCAAAGGTTTCCTCATAGTCTATTCCTTCCTTTTGTGCATATCCTTTTGCGACAAACCTAGCCTTGTACTTGTCTACGCTGCCATCTGCAGCATACTTGATCTTGTAGATCCATCTCGAACCTACAACTAATTTGTTCGTTGGTCTTGGTACAATTTCCTAGACATCATTAACATGATAGAATTGTACTCTTCTACCGTGGCATCCACCCATACCTGGTGTTGTACGGCTTCTTGAAAACTAGAGGGTTCTTCGACCTGAGCTACCAATGCTTGGTACCTGTCAAGTCGTCTACACTATCTTTTCTCGGCTCTAGGAGCTCCAACGAATTCCTCTGTGTCCCTCAGGGTCTGTCATACTTCTCAGCTAGTTCTTCCACTGGTGGTGGGAGGTTCCATCTCTTCCTCTTCCTGTTGTTGTACCTGTTGTGACACTCATGGCTCCTCTTCCATTGAGGAGATGTTAGTACTGGTTACTGTGCTTGAACCAGACCCTTGTCTTCCTACTAGATCTGACCCCTGTTGCTGGACTAGAGGAGCATCCTCATCCTGTTCTTCAAACGGCATCTCATGAGATTTCCTAAAGGCTCTATCTTCCATGAACTTTACATCTCGTCTTACTACAATCTTCCTACTGCTCGGAATTTAGATCCGATACGCCTTTGAAGTCTCACTGTAACCAACTAGATACCCAACTTCAACAATCTTCTCTAACTTGCTCCGCTTCTCTTCTGGAATATGGCAATAAACTATACTTCCGAATATCCTGTGTTGACTTATTTCTGGCTTCTTTCTCGTGAAAACTCCCTCTGGCATCTTCTTTCTTGAATCCCTGTGAGGAGTCCTGTTCTGAATGTGTACAGTCGTGCTACATGCTTCTGCCCATAAAAACTTGGGTAGATTCTGATCATATAGCATCACCTTTGCTGCTCCAACAATAGTTTTGTTCTTCCTATCTGCGACTCCATTCTATTTTGGATTATAGGGCGTTGTCCATTCTCTTCGGATACCTTCTTTTGCATAGAAATCAATGAAGTCCTTATCTGTGTATTCTTCGTCGTTGTTTGAATGCAATATCTTGATCTTCCTTCCTGTCTGGTTTTCCAGTAGAGCATTAGACTCTTTAAACCTATCAAAGACCTCATCCTTGGTTCTTAAAAAATAGATCCAAGTTTTCCTAGAATGGTCATCTATGAAGGTAATAAAATACTCAGTGCCACTAATGGCCCGTGTAGACATTGGACTGCAAATTTCTGAGTGTATTAACCCCAATACACTCTTAGCTCTTTTGTTGCTTCTGGAATATGTTGCTTTGGTGTACTTGCCTAGCACGCAGCCTCTACATGTATCATCATGCTTGGTTATAAGTACTGGAACCCCCGTAACAGTGTCCTTGAGCATCCGTAATGCCCCATGATGTAAGTGACCCATCCTCCTATGCCACAGCTCATTTAATTCTTTTTCTCCATCGACATTACTGCTTATCAGTGCCATAGGAGACTTGAGTTGCAACTTGTACAATCTGTTGCTTCGAGTTCCAATTTGGGCCTCTTTTTCCACTTTGGATGCTTGACATACACTCTATTACTAACGAAGTATACATCATATCCCTTATCTTGTAATTGAGAGACAAAAATCAAATTCATTCCTATACCTGGCACATGCAGTACATTCGTGGCCCGAAGACTATCTCCTGCTGTTGTCTGGAATATAACGGTTCCTTTTCCTACTGAGGTGCATTTCGTCCTATTACCCATTATGATTTGGTAGTTCATCGTTTCCTCCTGATAGCTTGAGAAATTTTCTCGTTCTCCAGTCATATGAGCTGAAGCCCCACTATCAATGTACCAATCCTCAGTTGATGCAGAACTTGATAAGCAAGCAAACTCTTCTTCCAGCTTGGAAGCTAATTCACAAATATTATGATCCCTACTGTTCTCCATGCCCTTTTTCTTTTTTTCTATTTTGCATGGACCTTGCTCTGATACCATGTGAAAATTTGCTGCAATAATTGATTTATTTCTCCTACTTATTTATAATAAGTTATTCACCGAAGCTTCAGTAAATACCAAAATAAATTCAGTTGCAGACTTCACAAACTAAGAACTGAAAATTAAAAGGCAAGAGAAACATCAGCATATGAACAATCACATTGACACACTTGTTTTCGGACAATCATCCCGGGAACAACCAAATGTGGGAAAATCGGTGCAACGGATCTGAGGATTCTTATTATTGGCAGTAAATATTTGAATACAATTTGGATGCCCTAGAGAAAAACGACAATCCACTCAGAGAAGGTAACTGAGAATTCTCTCACACTGATTCTGGAGATTTTGCTCTGTCCCCAGCCCACTGTGCAGTCCCTGCGTGAGCCTATGCAAGCTCTGCGTGATTTCTATGTGGAGGCTCCCTCTGACTGCGTCAACCTGGATTGTTGTTGCTTCTGCTGCTGAGAAATCGAGATTTCTCCTGCAATCATCTACTATGATTTCTGTCACTGAACTCTGCTCATCCCTAGCACTTTTGCATCAACTTCCTCTCGCTGTTGCATTGACCCTCTGCGTCAATCTCCTTCAGCTAATGCATTGTCCCTTCTTGGACCAGCTCTGACTCTGGTATCCCTCATTGCATATTCACTGGAACTGGAAATCACTTCCTTCCAGTGTTGCCTCTGATCCTCTCTACGTGATCACTGATTCAAATTCCATAGCAAACCCTGCCCTAGGAAAATCGAACTGACTGATCAACTCTTTGTGTGTCTTCAAGTGAACCCCAAGCCTTCATTTTATACTTTTCCTGTTGAGTCTTCAACAGCCGAGATTAAGTCTCTAATCAACGGCTAAGATTAAAACATGACTTGATCTGCCTTTTAGATCATTCTCAACCATATTTTGATTAATACCCATTAATAATTTAATTTCCCTAAGTTTAGACTTAGGAACTCCATTAAAAATATTAATTATAATGGATTTGAGACTTTTGCGATCTGCATTTTGTGTGGTTATGTCTTCCAAATCTATCGCATTTTACTGTTTTATGTATCGACAGGCGTCTTTGCAGCAAAGACGTTTGTCGATACATAAAACAGTAAAATGCGATGCATCCGGAAGACATAACCACACAAAATATTAATTATTTTAATAAAATACAATCCGGGTGGAATTTCGCCAATGGTTTTTGGGTTCTTTAGAAGTCATGTGTCTTAGCCTCTCCACCAAATGGCAAGGCTAGAGCACTTCCAATGCTACCAAAAATTAATAGATACAAAATTAACCACCAAGTTGGGACAAGGGAACAAGAGTACAATCCAAGCCCATTCTTTCCATTGAATCCCCACACTAATCCATGTCCAAAAGCACTCAAGAAAAGCAAGCATGAACACCAATTACATAATGAAAAGCCATACCTTAAGGGTTGGAAGGCCCACCTTCAAACACGATCATAATAGATGGGCGACGACACACAATAGTTGGCTCAGGTGACAGAGAATGGTGGCACATTGAGGTATCTAGTGGCTACAAAGGGTTGCTAGATGTCGGCTGAAGACAAATCTAGAAGAAAATATTCTCCTTTAGGGGTCACCCACTGGTGGTAAGTAACACAGCCTAGGGATGATCATTCTTCTAATGAGTAGTCTAGTGATGAGGGTTCTTCCAATGAGTAGCTTACTGATAACCTCTCTCCAAATGTGCAGCAAAGACCCTCCAAATGTGAAGATGGTGATTCCTCTACTTCCAATACCATCCAATTCAGTGATAACTCCTTCTATGATGATGATCATGATCCTATAGCTTCATTACTGCCATTGTTACCCATGTGGGTTATTGCTACTCTTGCCCATGTTGCTAGCTTCTTTTCTCAACCTTCTTAGCAGTTGGGGTCAACCTTGTGAAGTTAACCCTCCTTTGCCTAACAAATATGAGGCTTCCTTGTCTAAGACTCTTTTTCACATGATCGATCCCAATATTTATAGTGAAGGCTTTCCATATGGGCAATACAACTTCTATGACCCTAGCTCAACATTATTGGTGGGGGGGAGAGAGTAGGAGGGGTTGGTGATCTTTCCGAAGAATTTTTCAATGTAATGTCATCATTGTGGCCTTTTGTTTAGCTTAGGGGTGGTGTTGAGAGATTTTGGCTAATCTTCACTTGCCCATGTGCTAGCACGCTACGTGGGTTGTTGAGGCCCTTAAAGGGTCGACTTGTGGGTAGTTCGAGGTTGTTTCACCCATTATTACACTTTTATTGTATTTTGTTCTAAAGCTGAACTAATCCCTCTTTCAGAGCTAGAATCCTAAACACTAAGCAATAAATATAAGTATACACCAATCACCTCATTTTCAATCATCTCACTCAAGTGAATTGCAATCATTTGTAATCTCGAGAGCATATTATCTATTGCACATCCTTTTGAAGTCTTATGTGTTTATAAACAAGATGTTATATTTCAGAATTGTTCATCTTATTAGAATAGGGGAATTCATTGTAGATCCTCTACCTCATGATTTCTAAAAATAGCATCTCTTCTTTGAAAATTTGCTTCAAGTTTTCAGAATTCAGAAGCAAGCTTTTTGCAACCATTAGAAGGAAAGCTTCTCTTTTATTGTTGGCTTCCTTTATTTTTGTTAATTATTTTTGTTAAAAACTCCATCAAAGATTCCCATATTTTCCATCTTAAATGTGGGCTAATGGGCAGATGATAGAACTTTTTAATTCGTGAAGCCAAGGTATCTGTTGATTTGGGGTAGCATCAGATGTGCTCTAGCCACGAAATTTGGTGGAAAGGTTGGGGAACATGAGATCTCCAATACCCAAAAAGGGTTTGGGCAAATTCTAAACAGATTAGGAGATATTAAAATAATTAACATTTTTAATGGAGTCCCTAAGTTTAAACTTAGGGAAAATAAAATATTAATGTGTATTAATAGGAATATGTGTTAGAGTGGCCAAAAAGACACGGATCAAGCCAGATCTAATCTTGGTCGTTGATTAGGGACTTAATCTCGGTCGTTGAATCGTCAATAGGAAAAGTATAAGAGGAGGCTTGAGGGTCACTTGGAGATCACACCAGATGATCAATCATTCTATTCTCTATAGCAGAGTTTGCTAAGAGAGATAGAATTAGTGATCAGGAGAGCAGTTGAGGGGCATTGAGTACAGAGGAACAGAGAAGGCAAAGATTGTGCCAAGAGAGCAGTGCAGCAGCCAAGAAGGGTGACGCAGAGCCAGCAAGGGCTCACACAGGGCCACGCAGAGGCATCCAAGTGCTGCGCAGAGCACCAAACAGCCCAGCGTAGCTGATGCAGAGGCTCCCAGAGCTAATGCAGGGCCTCCTGGGGTTGACGCAGGGCCAGCGTGAGCCAGAGAGGGGCTGACACAGTCCAGATTGGGCAGACACTGGGGTTGCAGGAGCAGTTTTGTGCTGAGGAGCTGCCGCAAGGGTTTTCCGGGGTTTCAACCAAGAGATTTCTCTCAAACTGAGGTATAGCTTCTAAGGAAATTCTCTGTTGCGTAGGCTAGTTACGGCACCCAGATTGTACTCTGATATTGCTTAATAAGAAAACCCTTAGATAGCTGCACCGGTTTTCCCGCATTGGGTTTTTCCGGGGACATTGGTCCAAAAATAATGGTGTCATGTGGTGTGTTTGTTCTTGTTTCTTTTAGTTGCTCTGCTCATCTGTAATATGTTGAGCATGCACTGGTGTTTATTTTCAATATCTACTTTGTAAATAACTTGTTAATGAAAAATTAACAAGTAGATAGGAATAAATCAGAAAAAAGTGCATGAAGGGTTTCCAAATTAAGTAAACTTAGAAAATTCAACAGTATTAATCTTTCCTTGCTCTCCTATATTTTCCTTATAGTTCGAGGATCAAATATTTTTATTTCAACATTCATTAATCCTAATCCACTTCATCATCCATATTGGCTTCATTTATCATCCAATGCAACATAGGTTTCTTCAGCTGAATAAGTTTAAAATACATGCAGCAGATTCCACATTCTAAATTTCACACTATGTTGGTCTTTAATTTGCAATTGATGGTAATGATGGAAGCTTTTTATACAACCACAATATTCCCTTCCATAGCAGACTACCACTTCAAGCTATCTGTGTCTTACCTTTTAATTTACTCCACGTTTCCTTGCAGTTGCTCTTCCTAAAGAAGCAAATTGAAAGATTTGTGGCATTTTCCTTAAAGAGCAATGTGGTGTCTTTCTCAAACAACAATGGCTCCATAACTTGGATCTTTTCAATTATTATTATTATCAATCATATGTTATGTGAAAATTCCTAGATCTAACAATCTCAGGAATCCTACTGCAACCAACTGAATCTACTTCACCTAGATCATAAATTACATTACAAACTTATTTCAGAGCCAGCTAGAGGCCACGCAAAAGTAGCCAGAGGCCATGTAGAGGCAGCTAGGAGCTACACAGAGCCTGAGGAGGGCCAGTGTGGGAGATACAGAGGCTCCAGAGGTTGATGTAGAGCCCTGAGAGGCTGACGCTAGGCCAGAGAGGCTGACGCAAGGCCAAAGAGGCTGAGGTAGACCCTAGAGGCTGACACTAGGAGATTTCGTGGGGCAGATTGGGGCTTATATCTGTCTCCGACTAAGAGGTACTACTGCTGAGGGCATTCTCTGTTGAGTGAGCCATTTATGGCACCCAAATTGTATTCTGAAACTGCTTAATAATAAAACCCTCAAATAGTTGCACCGGTTTTCCCGCATTGGGTTTTTCCGGGGACATTAGTCCAAAAATAACGGTGTCACTTGTGTGCTTATTTTTCCTTCAGTTGATGATCTGTATGTGTTGACACTGTACTTGTATTTATTTTCAGTATTTACATGGTAAATAACTTGTTAATTAACAAAACAAGTAGGAAGAAATAAATCATAAAGTACAGGAAGGATTTCTCACAGTTAGACTTAGAAATTCCAACATGGTATCAGAGGGTGGTTGCAGATCACAAGATAACTAAGGGCATCAGCCGAGCAGAGCAACAGTAGCAGAAACAGTTGTCTCGAGTGACAGAAGTTGTCCCTAGCGGAAAAGCAGCAAGGAAGGAGTGACATAGTGCCTGCATAATCAATTCGAGCCAGGAAGAGGATCGGCGCAGTGGCAGAGAGGAGCAAACCTGACCTACGCATTGCCCAATCATCTTTCACAGTCAGGAAGGATTGACGCCCATGGCCAGAAGGTGCAGATTTTGCTGGCGTCGGGATTGCGCAGAGCCTAAAGGCTCTAACCTTCAGTTTGTTGGGGAATAGGAGGTTGTGGGTAAGTTGCGGAGTGAAGCTAGTGGGGTATTATGGTCCAAACAGTGCCTAACAGGGCAGGACCAAGGAGGAGGGAATTTTTGCCGAGGATTTCTAGCCAAGAAACCCAAATCAGTGGTGCAGCTGCACTAACGATCGGAGTGGTGGCAGCTCGACATTGGCAGTGGAGTTTCCAGGAGGGAAATCGAGGCTCAGAGGGCATCACACCGAGAACTTCCAGGAGCGAAGCCGAGAGACTCGAAAGAGTCGAAAGAGGAGCAGCGAAATGGCAGTAAATGGGGTAAGAGATCAGGACAGACTAGACGGAGCCTCAAACTTCGTAGTCTGGAAGGCCAGGATCTTGTTCGTTCTAGACAGGAATCGTCTCAAGCACTTCGCCTTAAACACGATAGCGATCCCAGTTGACCCGGCTGAGAATGAAAAGTACGAGGAGGCAATGGCGAGGGCCAAGAGCATCATCCTTGACGGGGTCAAGGACCATGTAGTACCACATATTACCGAAAAGGACACAGCAAATGCGATGTGGGAGGCCCTGATGAAATTGTATCAACATACTTCCGTGCAGAGGAAGATGCTAGTAGAAAATCAGTTGTGGTCATACTAGATGCAGAAGGGAGAACAAATAGACACCTTCCTCGGTCGATTGAAGGAGATCCGGATTAGCTGACGTCCATAGGGGCCATACCAGATGAGGAGATGTTGGTGAGGACCGCATTGAACGCAGTCTCAAAGGATCGGGAGGTATTTGTCCAAAGCATACTGGGCAGGTCGACCCTTCCAGATTGGGAAGAACTGTGGGCGGTTCTTCGTCAAGAAGAGATCAAAAGGCTAACCAAGGCGGGAAGCAGTGGCAAGGGGCTCAGAATCAAGAAGGAAGAGGTGGATGTTGCCCTAGCATTTGAGGGAAAGTAGGAGAAACGGAAGCAGAAGGACCTCTCCAAGGTCAAAAGCTTCCACTATGGGGAACTAGGTCACTATGCGAGTCAGTGTCCGAGGAAGAAGAGTGAGGGAGAGGCTTCTGAGACCAAGGTTGCGCCAGCAAGGGCAGAGAAAGAAGTGGAGACAGACGATGACTGTGCCATGAGTGCTCATGCGCCACTTGAGAGAAAGTGGGGAGACATCGCACTGTAGTTAGACGGATTATAGGCAATGAGGGGCAGGATCCTCGAGGTACCCAACCTCTTGGATTATACCTTACTACGAGAGCCCCGAAGAGGAGTAGCAGGACTGGCGGATGTCAGTAGAGACGGATGCAAATGGAGCGACAGAGGGAGCTATAGTGCAGGACTCCCAAGACAGCGTGAGGCAGCAGTGCGAGATGCACAGAGTTGTTGCAGCAGCGCAAAGGTCAGAGAGGGAGCACTTGCCAGTGACAGAGGGAGCTTCAGAATCGAGAGTGTTTCCAGCCTAACGAGGATGTCAGAGTTGGGAGATCGGTTACTTACTTCTCAGTAACTGAGTTACATTGCAGTAGTTAGTAGTGGCAGTGCTATGGGGAGCACGATGCAGCATGATGAGAAGGGTTGCAGTGCAGATGCAGCAGTGGCAGTGGCAGGGCCACGGGCAGCAGCATGGATGCAAACAGAGTTGTCATATAGATGCAGCAATGGTAATGACAGCGCCATGGGTAGCAGTACATGGTGCAGCAGTGTAGAGGATGTTGGACAGCAGGGCTAACATCAGCACAGGGACCGATGTCGGATGATTAAGGTGATGCTCAGTGAGGAGTATTACTAGAGCACAATCCTCGCTAAGAGGGAGTGTTGATTTGGGGTAGCATCGAATGTGCTCTAGCCACGAAAATTGGTGGAGAGGCTAAAGCACATGAGATCTCCAATACCCAGAAATGGTTTGGGCAGAATCTAACCAGTTTGGGAGATATTAAAATAATTAATATTTTTAATGACGTCGCTAGGTCTAAACTTAGGGAAAATAAAATATTAATGTGAATTAATATAAAACTGAGTTAGAATGGTCCAAAAGTCATGGATCAAGCCAGATCTAATCTTAGCCGTTGATTAGGGACTTAATCTCGACCGTTGAATTGTCAACGAGAAAAGTATAAGAGGAGGCTTGAGGGTCACTTGGAGAACACACCGAGTTGATCAAGAATTCGATTTTCTAGGGCAGGGCTTGCTGAGGAAATCAAAGGAGTGATCAGAGTTGCAGCTGAGGGGCAGTGAATGCAGTAGCAGAGAGGCAGAGATAGTACCGGGAGCATCAGCACAGAAGCCGGGAGAGGGTTGACGCAGAGCCAACTAGAGGCCACGCAGAAGCAGCCAGAGGCCACGCAGAGGCAGCCAGGAGCTGCGCAGAACCTGAGGAGGGCCAGCGCGGGAGACACAGAGGCTAACGCAGAGCCCCAAGAGGCTGACGCTGGGCCAGAGAGGCTAATGTTGAGCTGACGCATGGCCTAAGAGGCTCACGCAGACCCTAGAGGCTAATGCTGGGAGATTTCGTGGGGCAGATTGGGGCTGATATCTGTCTCTAACAGAGAGATACTACTATTGAGGGCATTCTCTATTGGGTGAGCCTTTTCTGGCACCCTGATTGTATTATGAAACTGCCTAATAATAAAACCCTCAGATAGTTGCACCGGTTTCCCGCATTGGGTTTTTCCAGGAACATTAGTCCAAAAATAATGGTGTCACTTGTGTGCTTGTTTTTCCTTCCGTTGATGATCTGTATGTGTTGAGACTGTACTTGTATTTATTTTCAGTATTTACGTGGTAAATAACTTGTTAATTAACAGAATAAGTAGGAAGAAATAAATCAGAAAGTACAGGAAGGATTTCTAACAGTTAGACTTAAAAATTCCAACATTAAGCAACAACGAAATCTAAGTACATCTATGGATCCCCAACTGGCAATCCAAACAACAAGAAAATCTGGCAGAGATATTCCCTAAGCAACCTCGGCATTCGTGTTGCCTGCACTCGCGTTCCTGCACTTGTGTGTTCCTACACTTGCGAGTTCCTGTACGCGCGCGTTCCTGCACTTGCGTGTTCCTGCACTTGCGAGTTCCTGTACTCGCGCGTTCTTGCACTCGCAAATTCCTGCACTCGCGCGTGCACTCACGTTCCTACGCTTTGCGTTCCTGCACTGACATTCTTACACTTTGCGTTCCTGCACTTGCGCATTCTTGCACTCCGCGTTCCTGCACTTCGCGTTCCTGCACTTGCGAGTTCCTGCACTGGGAATAACTCAACCTCTTGCTATTGCCTCTCCGGATCTAGAAATCTTCCTCCAGATCACTGTCCCTACCCCTCTACTGCAAAGGATCTCTTCGATCAGAATTTCCTCCTGAGAACTTCTCACTTCAAAAATTCGATCTCTTGATCTCTCAGTGTATTTTCCAAATGACCCTCAAGCCCCTTCTTATATCTTCCTATTGGACAACCAACGGCCTAGATTAACTCCTAATCAAAGGCTCAGATCATTTTGACTTGATCTCCGTCTTTATCTAGAAGATTCACCCACAATTAGATTAATACCCATTAATATTTTAATTTTCCTAAGTTTAGACTTAGGAACTCCATTAAAAATATTAATTATTTTAATATAATCATCTCTGGGTGGAATTTCCCAAAACGGTTTATGGGTTCTTTGGAATGCATGTGCCCAAGCCTCCCTGCAAAATTTGAGGCTTAGAGCACATCCGATGCTACCCCAAATCAACACTCCCTCTTAGCGAGGAATGTGCTCTAGCAATGTGTTGTTACTGCATACTGCTCTAATTCTGAAGCATCGTCCTCTGCGCTGCTAATGTCTGACATGTTGTCCACCAACTATTGCGCTGTTGTTGCTACTGTACTGCTGCCTTTGACACTGCCACTGCCAATGCTACATCTGTACTACAACTCCCTCTCAAATGTTGCATTTGCTATGCTACTAGCACTGCCATTGCTAACATTGCATCCGTACTGCAACTCAGTTGTTGAGAGAAGCAACTGAAAACACCCAAAACTGGATAAGTATCCTGTGGATACACCTCGTGCTGAAAGCCTAACTGCTGCTAGTCCCACGCTGTCTTCTGAAGCCACTACGTTGTTGAAGCTCTGCACTGTGCCTCCATGCACTACTGCCTCTCTGCTCTGCGCTGCTCAAGTTCTAGCGTTGCTAACCACTGCATTTGTCGCTCCAATACCCCATCTCGCTACTATTGATCATGGGTTGTCGTAGCAAGTTGATGATCCAAGTGGTGGGATCCTCAAGGATCCAGCCCATCTACAGCTCTATCGAACTACATTTCTATATCAGCCCACCTCCCTCCTGGAGGTATCTTGGTTCTCATGGCGAACTCCTCCTCCTGTTCGATCTTTGCGGCTACAACCTTAGGATCGTGCTTCTCATCCTTGTCCTTTTTCTTCAAAGGACACTGGGATGCATAGTGGCCCATCTCGCCACATCTGAAACACTTCACCTTGGAGACGTCCTTCTTTTGTCTCTATTGCCCCTGTTGCCCCTTCGATGCAAGGGCTACATTATCCTCCTCCTCTACTTTGGGCTTCGACCCACTGTTGTTGTTGCTTCTGTCAAGTTTGACCTTGACCAGGTCTCTCCTCAGCTCTTCTTGTTTTAAAGCTGCCCACATCTCATCCCAATTAGGCAATGCTGCTCTGCCCAAGATACTTTGGACAAAGACTTGCCACTCATCTGAGACAGAATTTAGGTCCAGTCTCACTAACTCTGAATCCTGAGGTGTATGCCCCACAGCCGAAAACTCATCCCGGGTCTCCTTCAACTTCGTGAGGAATGGATCCACACGTTCTCCCTTCTGCATCTGAGCAGATCTCAGCTTCTGTGTAATAATCCTAAATAGGAAATACAAGCGATAACAACAAATATTCTATGCAGCAAAATACAAAAACAAAATATTCATCAAGCACCCACAAAAAAACTGCAAATGAAGAACTTCTGAGCCATTTTATTATATTTTTGCAAGCCAAATACAATAGATAGTGGAATGGTGCACCTAGGCTTGTCTCAATGGACAAGCAGGACCAAACCTAGGTAGGAAAATGGCTGAGTTAAAGGCTGCCCAACTGTTGCACCAATCTGCACTGCGCTGCCTAAAAAACTACTGCACTACTGAATTTCGAATGGCTGGAAAGTGCACTAAAACCGCCCAGAAATTTATATGCTTTTAACCCCGGACTCCTTGGCCAAAACCCAGAAAAACCCAGAAGGGAATTTGGCTAGTTTTGACTTCTGTTTTTCGACCCCCTTGGAGCCTCACCCCAACTATGGCTACCAAATTCAACCTGTTGGAAACTGCCTGCAAATCCCTCTGCAAACTCCTCCAAAATGTTGGGTTCACCCCTGCTATCCAACTCCTAACTTCCTGGATGAACTCTTGGCCCAGATCAACTACTCCCAAACACCACGAAATTTTGTTGAGTGGCCTCTACGTTGTCCCTCTGCCCAGAAATGCGAATTGTTGGTATGCTGGCTCACCTCACTGAAAGCTCCAGCGAAAATGCCTGCCCAAGGCTGCTACCTCAGCTCCCTGACCTCCCAACAAGAAATGAGATCCCTGTTGGTCTCAAACTCCCTTTGCGTGATTCCTGGCTGCCCAGAAATACACACTCCCCTCTCTGCGTTGGTTACTGATGTGCGTTGCTGCCACGGAACTCCTGAAAACTCCTGTAGAACAACCTCCCTAGCGCAAGCATGGATGGTCCCCCAAAGTAGAGGTTGAATCTCCCGCGTGAGAGACTCGTGGCTAAACATCCGATAAACTTGATAAACAGCAAAGCGTACAGATGAGTGTTTGTTTGCAAATGTCAAAGATACCAAATGGAGGCCTCCAAGCTCTATTTATAATTGCTAGTCCTCTCCCTTGGTGGTCCACACCTTCCTCTAATAAAATATTACTTTGTCGTCATTCTTCATTAAAATAATAATTTCCACTTTTCTCCCACAAAATTATATTTTCTCCTTTTTATTTAATATCACCAAAAATTGGCAAAACTCCTTAGTGAATTTTTCACTCACAAAAATTGGGAACATTACAATCCTCCCTGCCAAAAATTGCTTGTCCTCAAGAAATGTCTTGTTGCACCAAACGTTGGCCTAGCCAATTCCAGGGTCCCAAATGTGCCATTGAACCACTCCTCGTTGTTGAACATCCTCATACTAGTGATGATCCCCATGTCAACAGCGAATCACCAAATTCTAATGGAATATCTGAATGATCTCCCCCGATAGAAAGCAGCTCACCCCTTAGGGTAAATGAACCGCCAAATCCTGTTGTACCAGGAACCCATGCTAGTCTCAGAAGGGTGCCACCATGCTGACGCTGCGCCACTCAGACTATGACAAGCTTCACATCGTATACTCAGATTGTATCCTCCCCTCCCAAAACCTGATGGTGGGATATTTGTGAAGGCCAAGCTTATCCTGCCCAGGTATCTCCATGATGTCAATGTCTACCCATCCACTGTCAATCTCAATCCTGAGCAGCAACAAGATAAATCTACCTCGCCATACAATGGAGGTTTCAACAATCTCCCATGTGTCACACCCAAGGTGAACTAGATCACTCTCTCCCATGAACCTACTCATCATATAATGGAGTGTCCTATCAATCAACTCAATCCCTAGATCCCATAGCCAGACCTACTGCGGCATAGCTCTAACAATTGTTGGAATCTGTCTGTTCCTCATCCCTAATCCCTGCATGAAACCGACATATAGGCCCCATATATCATGAACTAATCTGATGCATGCTAAATTGCCCTGTGCCTGCCACTGCGTAGTACCGATGACTGTTGGAAGCCACATGTGCCAAATAACTACCCCCTGAAGGCAACCAATAGATGGGTATCCGATACTCACAATCAACTCAGTGTATGTGGACCCATCCTGCTCCTGCCAACCATCACCACTGAGTTTGCCATCCGCCCTCTCGATAATGTGCCAATACAATGTCTGGAGGTCAGACACATACTAGAAAGTTGCCTCAATCGTACACGGTATCCTCTACTCATGCATGGTCTTGACATGCCCTATGGAAAGAGTGACACATGTCTCCCTCGTGACCTGCTCCCCAAGCGTAGGCTCACTGATGAACGATATGCCACCCCTGCAGATGATCACCTCATTCCCCAACCTGTGGTTGTCAACTCATGCACCAACCCAATGCCGCCACTGAGAAGTCTCTTGTTAAAATTGGCAACTAGGGCAAAACTTCATGTAGGTCATCTTATTCATGGCTGATAATATTTTTATTAGATTCCTCCCATCGAGAGGTGTAGGATTGATATAAAGATCATCCGATTCCGATAAGGATTCATGGAGATATGAATTTATTTTGATTATGAAATTATTATCAAGCCGACCTATAACTCTTGTAGGCTCAGGAGTCAGAAGCCCAACAGTCACATCTATTCAAACACCAACATTGTGTATAAATACAGGAAGACTTTTCCTCATTTGGACTC
This sequence comes from Pinus tabuliformis, assembly GCA_031772625.1. Lineage (NCBI taxonomy): Eukaryota > Viridiplantae > Streptophyta > Pinopsida > Pinales > Pinaceae > Pinus > Pinus tabuliformis. The sequence goes on from CM062815.1 coordinate 835,043,023, forward strand.
ACTCATCTCATCACATCTCTCTCTCTCTCTACTGCGCAGAAAAGAGTCTCTTCTCTACTGCGCAAAAAAGGGTCTCTCCCTCACATGTGAAGTCGTAAGCTGCTGAAACTGGAGCTGCAACTGCAGAAGTAACGATTGACCTGCGTGGACTAGAAGATCTCCTCATCTGAACAGTGTTGTAGGTTCATCTGAACCTCCTCTGAAAGCCGCAACTTTTGGTGGTGGAATGAAGTCAATCCGACGAACGATTTGCAAGATATCGACTGCCCTAGTTTGAAGCCGGAAGCTGCTGAAACTGAAGCTACAACTGCAGAAGTAAAGTTTGACCTACGTGGACTAGAAGATCTCCTCATCTGAACTGTGTTGTAGGTGCATCTGAACCTCCTCTGAAAGCTGCAACTTTTGGTGGTGGAATGAAGTCAATCCGACGGACGGTTTGCAAGACATCGACTGCCCTAGTTTGAAGCTGGAAGCTGCCGAAACTATAGCTGGAACTGCAGAAGTAAAGTTTGACCTGCGTGGACTAGAATATCTCCTCATCTGAACTGCGTTGTAGGTTCATATCAACCTCCTCTGAAAGCCGCAACTTTTGGTGGTGGAATCAAGTCAATCCGATGGACGGTTTGCAAGATATCGACTGCCCTAGTTTGAAGCTGAAAGTTGCTGAAACTGACGCTGCAACTGCAGAAGTAAAGATTGACCTGCATGGACTAGAAGATCTCCTCATCTGAACTGCGTTGTAGGTTCAACTGAACCTCCTTTGAAAGCCGCAACTTTTGGTGGTGGAATCAAGCCGATCCGATGGTCGGTTTGTGAGATATCGTCTGCCCTATTTTGATGATGAAGCCGCTAATGTTGATGCTGCTGATCTAGGGTTTGCTACTGCTGATATGAATCAGATTTATTGTACTATTTCTCTCTGTTGAATTATTGAAGATAAAAGAAGATTTAATCAAAGGGTTTCCCCACACATTGTGGGGTTTGTCCCTAGCTAGCCGCCACATCTTGTGTCTCTTGTCTTGGCTTGTTTTCTGTCGATCGTTTAATGTTCTATCTGCACTTTACTTTATGTACATGTGATTGCTAATCTATGGAATATAATAAGAAAAAGAAGTAAACTGTTATAAGCATAGAACATACCATAACTTAACATGGAATCAGAGCTGAGGTGAAGACAAAGCCCGAGCAAGAGAAAGAGCAATCACCGAAGAGAAGATTGGCAAGGCTATCCTAAAAGAACGATGGGGTCCTCAACACTCTTTCTTGCCGAAGACAAGCTCCATGAGAAAGCTGACTATCACGGATGGAAGATATCTATCGATCTAACCCTAGAAGATCAAGGAGTGTTGGACCATGTAAGAGGCAATATTGTTGAGCCTCCATCAAATGCATCCGCTGTTGCCTGGAACAAATGGAAAAATGGAGAAGTCAAAACAAAGAAGATCATCCGGGACTCTATCGACAAGCACTTGGTGGCCTACATCTCTGACCTGAACACCTCCAAGGAAATCTACGATAGACTGGTGAGTTTATTTAAAGTTAATGATGCAAATCAAGTTTTGTTTCTTAGAAATAAGCTGAGGGAAATCAAGAAGGGTAAAGATGAGAGTATGCAAGCATACTTCTTAAGAATCACCGAGATCAAGAACGATCTCCTATCTATTGGGGAGACTATTACTGACAGAGAAATGGCACTCACAACTCTTGGAGGATTACCATCTTAATGGTACATGTTCAGGACTACTCTTCTGAACAATAATGTAATTCCTGGTTTTGAGGAATTAATGGCTAGATGCATTCAAGAAGAAACAAGGCTAGAAGAGCAAGAAATGCCCATGCCTGAAGGTCCTCCTACTGCCTTTTCTTCTCATGCTAAGAAAATAAATAATGCTGGGACTAAATCAAAGGGAAAGGCTGGACCTAAGGATGGAAGAAAAGGACGATGTTACATCTGCAATAAAGTAGGTCACTATGCAAGGGAGTGCCCTGATAGAAAAGACTCACACCGGGACAATGATCAAAATCCCTCTAATGGCAATCAAAGGAATGACAAATTCAATAGCAAAGGTAAGAGGAGAGCTGGGAATCAAGGAAGAGGACAACCATTCAAGAAGGCTAGAAATTCCAACATGTATTAAATGCACCTGACCTCAAAAAGAACCTGGTGTCCATCTCGGCAATGGAAGACAAAGGCTACAAGGTAACCTTCAGCGATGGCAAGGTACGTATATGGAAAAATAATGTTAAAGATGCCTTTACTCTTGGGTTTCGTGTTGATTCATTATATCAGGTCGATGGAAGTTCGCTAGGTGTCATATCTTATGACACATCTCTTCAGTCCGAACTTTGGCATCGGAGGTTTGCCCACCTTCATTATAAAGCTCTACCCAGTGTAAGACAAATGGTGACAGGGCTGATCAAATTCCGAGTAGAGAAAGGTGGTGTATGTCCAGGATGTGTCGAAGGAAAGCTCAAAAGGGGACCATTCCCCTCAAGCCAAAGCAAGACCTCCGATATATTACAGTTGGTTCACTCAGGCATATCTGAGGCTGGCATTAAGAGGGAGACTACTACACCACATACTCCAGAGCAGAATGGTGTGGCACTGTACGATTGTGGAAGCTATCTCTAGACTCTATGATGATGTAACAATGCCTGATGTGGAAGAACCGATGGATCCTATTTATCCACCTGAGCCTTCCTCTTCCAGGAAGAGGCCTTCATGGCTTAGGGGGATACTTGATGATACTGAAAGACATGCTACACCCCGAGAAACCTTCTGTGAAAGTAAGAAACCCAACAGGTATCAGGGATACCTGACTAGTATGAGCACAATCATACAAAATGAGCCTTCATCATTCTCAAGATGCCATCAAGCATCAAGTATGGAAGGATGCTATGACCATTATGGAGAATGATGTCTAGGAAGTAGTTCTCAGACCCCAGAAAGTTGTTACTTCAAAATGGCTTTACAAGATAAAGCTGCAGCAGATGGAAGTACGAAATAGCATAAGGCTCGTTTTGTTGCTCGTGGTTTCTCCGAGAAAGAAGGTATAGACTATGATGTGATATTTGCACCTGTTGTCAGACATACGACCATCCACTTGATCATAGCCCTTGTGGCTTCACAAGGATGGAACCTACATCAGATGGATGTCAAGACCATGTTCTTGCACGGTTCGATCAAAGAAGAAGTCTATGTGGAGCAACCCAAAGGATTTGAGATTTAGGATTGAAAATCTCATGTATGTAGGTTGAAGAAGGCTCTCTATGGGCTAAAGCAAGCACCCTAAGCATGGTATGAAAGGACCGATAGCTACTTAATGAAGCTGGGATTCACTAGGAGTGAAGCCGATCCTAACCTTTACCTTAGGGTTGAAGAAGACAAGCCTCTCATACTGGTGTTGTATGTGGATGACCTCTTTCTAACAGGTGCAGACCCTCTCATTCACAAATGTAAGAGGGAGTTGGCTTCTGAATTTGAAATGAAGGACCTAGGACCAATGCACTATTTCCTAGGACTTGAAGTGTGGCAGAAGCCAAGGGAAATTTTCCTATCTCAAGGAAAATATGTGGTGAAGATTCTGAAAATATTTGGTATGATGGACTGCAAGCCTGTGACTACCTCAAGGATCTTAACTTTTAGAAGTTATATGGTAGTGATGTCGGACCAGATTTGGGAAATGCCTATGAGTTTCAAAAACTCATTCGCATTGATGTTCTTGGTGAACCTCCGTCCGAACATATGTTTTGCAGTTAGCATTGTGAGCTCATATTTGGTTGAGCCTCACTAGATTGGTGCCAAGAATCTTCTGAGATGTCTTCAGGACACAATCTCTCATGGATTGAGATACATTGCCAAAAATATGAAACTGCATGATTATTCGAATGTTGATTAGGCAGGTAGTGTGGAGGATCACTGGAGCACTTTTTAGTGTTGTTTCTCTTTGGATTCTGCTTCAATATAATGGATGAGCAAGAAGCAAAAGTCGGTTGCCATAAGCACCACCGAGACCAGATACATATCTACGAGTATGATCTCGTATGAAGCTGCCTGGTTGGGGAAGCTCTTCAGTGAGTTGTTTGAACACATACCACTGTGATTCTCTGTAAGAACCAGAGGTGGGATTCGATTATTGAGGAATCTCGTATTCGTCGATTGCTCTAGCAGATAGACATCATCTAGGATATGGTAAGTCTATGAGCAAGGAGGCTCCATCGCATTAAGATGATGTACAGGTCGATACACCTTGTCAAAGCCCCAAGGAAAGATTTAATCTGTGATTTTCCCAAACGACTTCGAGTCGTCAAGAAACCCTTGTACAAGGGTCCTGCATGTTGCATACATTGAGCTCTGGGAGCTCTAAGGGCTTGTGGTTCTTACTGGAGCAACATACGACCACAGGGTGACTCACCCTCCCTTGGTGGTGCGCACTGGAACAAGATGATTCGCTCTCTTGTGGGACAAGATGATTCGCTCTCTTGTGGAACAGGATGATTCACTCTCCTGTGTAGCAGGATGATTAGTTCTCCTGTGAGGCCTGGATTGATGTGTTCTCCATGGCGATTGTAGCAAGATTGATGTGTTCTCCTGTGAGGCTTGGATTGATGTGTTCTCCATGGCGATTGTAGCAGGATTGATATGTTCTCTTGTGAGGACAGGATTGATTAGTTCTCCTGTCGAGGCATCCTACCCATGCAGTCTGGGACTCATGGGAAGTACCTCTCATCTGATTAATGAGCAAGGAAATGAAGTTAGGGACCATAGTAGTACCGATGGACGCATCGTTGTATCTACCGCACTCCCTACGCTAGAATGACCTTCATTGATCTGGGATCAATGATACTAGTCTGGGACCAGTGGTAGGAGTTGTACCATACTATGACGCTCACTTCGGGTCGGTTGAGACTGGTCTGGAACCAATGGTACATACTCTGAGACTGACTTCGTGTCAGTGCAGTACTGGTCTAGGACCAATGAGAGTGGTACATACTATGACGTTGACTTCGGGTCAGTTGAGACTGGTCTGGGACTAGTGGTACACTCTCTGAGACTGCGATACTGGTCTGGGACCAGTGGTAGGAGTGGTATTTACTATGAAGCTGACTTCGGGTCGATTGAGACTAGTCTGGGACCAGTGGTACGCACTCTGACAATGACTTCGAGTCAGTGGAGGATGATACTGGTTTGGGACCAGTGGAGTTGTGCTCACTGACGCTGACTTCGGGTTGGTTGAGACTGGTCTGGGACTAGTGGTACATACTCTGAGACTGAATTTGAGTCAGTACGATACATCCTCGATCATTTATTCTTCTTCATAATTCGGACAAAAGCAGGGCAGCGCATAACAAAGCAGAGCCGTACAGATCAGTAAAAGGCAGAACAAGACAAAGCAGAACAGGCAGAATAGAGTAGAGCAGGGCAAGGGTCAGGTTGTACAGGGCAGTGCATTTGATGGATGAATAGTAGTGACCGTCAGACAGATTATAGATGAAGTTCTCCCTAGTTGAGAGGTAGTGTTAAAATTGGCAACTAGGGCAAAACTTCATGTGGGTCATCTTATTCATGGCTGATAATATTTTTATTAGATTCCTCTCGTCGAGAGGTGTAAGATTGATATAAAGATCATCTGATTCCGATAAGTATTCATGGAGATATGAATTTATTTTGATTATGGAATTATTATCAAGCCGACCTACAACTCATGTAGGCTCAGAAGCCCAATAGTCGCATCTATTCAAACACCAACATTGTGTATAAATACAATAGGACTTTCCTCATTGGACTCACTTATCTCATCGCATCTCTCTCTCTCTACTGCGCAGAAAAGAGTCTCTTCTCTACTGCGCAGAAAAGGGTCTCTCCCTCACACATGTGAAGCTAGAAGCTGCTGAAACTGAAGCTGCAACTGCAGAAGTAAAGATTGACCTGCGTGGACTAGAAGATCTCATCATCTGAACTGTGTTGTAGGTTCATCTAAACCTCCTCTGAAAGCCGCAACTTTTGGTGGTGGAATGAAGTCAATCCGACAGACGGTTTGCAAGATATCGATTGCCCTAGTTTGAAGCCGGAAGGTGCCGAAACTGAAGCTGCAACTGCAGAAGTAAAGTTTGACCTGCGTGGACTAGAAGATCTCCTCATCTGAACTGTGTTGTAGGTTCATCTGAACCTCCTCTGAAAGCCGCAACTTTTGGTGGTGGAATGAAGTCAATCTGACGGACGGTTTGCAAGATATCGATTGCCCTAGTTTAAAGCCAGAAGCTGCCAAAACTGAAGCTGCAATTGCAGAAGTAAAGTTTGACCTGCGTGGACTAGAAGATCTCCTCATTTGAACTGCGTTGTAGGTTCATATGAACCTCCTATGAATGTCGCAACTTTTGGTGGTGGAATCAAGTCAATCCGACGGACGATTTGCAAGATATCGACTGCCCTAGTTTGAAGTCGGAAGTTGCTGAAACTGAAGCTACAACTGCAGAAGTAAAGATTGACCTGCGTGGACTAGAAGATCTCCTCATCTGAACTGCGTTGTAGGTTCATCTGAACCTCCTCTGAAAGCCGCAACTTTTGGTGGTGGAATCAAGCTGATCTGACGGTCGGTTTGTGAGATATCGTCTACCCTAGTTTGATGATGAAGTCGCAAACGCTGATGCTACTGATCTAGGGTTTGCTACTGCTGATATGAATCAGATTTATTGTACTATTTCTCTCTGCTGAATTATTGAAGATAAAAAAAGATTTGATCAAAGTGTTTCCCCACACATTGTGGGGTTTGTCCCTGGCTAGCCGCCACATCTTGTGTCTCTTGTCTTGGCTTGTTTTCTGTCGATCGTTTAATGTTCTATCTGCACTTTACTTTATGTACATGTGATTGCTAATCTGTGGAATATAATAAGAAAAAAGAAGTAAACTGTTATAAGCATAGAACATACCATAACTTAACATCTCTCCCCTAGTGCGTTGAGTGTCATCCCAATATCTCAGGTGAGCTCCCTGTCCCCAGCTGCTCGCGCCTAGAGTGTCAAAGGACAACAGCGAAATCGTCTGTGCCTATAAGTGATCGATAAGAGGTACAGGCATGTCAGTCCCCATGGATACCATCGAGTATCGCTCATCTGCATTCCCATCGATCATGGGTGAAGTACACCCAAAGGTATGCCCGGTATCTATGCCCATAAGTCTCCTTGGAGGAAACCCTCTAAGACCTCATTGTGCAGCACCATATGCCCCTACATCCCACCGAGTATCCCTGTGGTCCTCGACATGGCACTGTACCCTGCAGCCTATCATTGTACACCAATGGCTATCCCGTGCTACTATTGTACCATCTCATATCTTGCCTCTGTCACTGTATCTGGCTCTCCCCACATGTACTCGATGCAATGTGAGTCGCTCAATGCAAACCAACATGCTACATCAAGCAAATACGCATCTCCATGCTCCTCTGCAAGCCACTATCCATCATTGCATACCTCTATACAACATTGGATGCTAGGTTCTAAAATTGGGTCTATATGCATCAGGTCACAGGCCTCTACATAAGACTGGACTCTGCAGCATATCCTTGTGCACCCCTAGGTACCATTGCCTACTGTCGTACCACCCTGTATCATATGCCATTCTGCATGTGCCAACGCATCCACCACTCTACTAGTAATCCCTCCATGATGTGGGCTACATCTCCCCATCTTCCCTGAAAGACTTGAGCGGTCTGACTCCTCACATGCCAATGGGAATGACACTATTGTGTCTATCCTCAGTAGCTCCAGTGTCCAATATACCAATGAGAGAGCACCATCTCCATGTAATGCCCTGTCCGGTGGTCTACCGATGCCACCTCCTCCTACCAGCTCCTGCCAGAGTAGGCTAATCAGCCTGTGACTCCATGCACAATCAATATGCCATGACAACTCATGAAATCTGCCTGCTCCTCTGCCAATCCATCATATCACTAGTGTTGTCAAGAACTCTGAAGGGGATATGAAAAGGTGTGTGCACCCAACCACCGAGTCCATCACGTCGCTGCTACCATGACCTACTAACTCCACAATGTGATGGAGAATCCCACGTGGATCCCAACAACAATCTAGCCCTCGAACCCCTTTGGTAATCGACAGCCTCCACTGAGCTGTGGCCACGGATGCATCTAACCTCCTAGCCAGCTTCACCAAATACCAACTCAATATCTCTCGCTGTCCAACCCCAAGGGAAGGATCAAGAGCATAAACTATCAAACATGGAACTAACCCTCCATCTTGCCAAGGATGCCCCTTGCGCAACTCATGTCGCCTAATCTCACCATCCTGGTCAACACATAAAATATGTTGAGGTGACTTTGCCTCTCCCTCTCCAATGTGTAGTGGTAACCTGCTAGTGCTACCGGCCTGTAATGTCTGAGTAGGGTTGCCCCATCGCTCCAATGTGCACTCCAACTAAACCATTAGGGAACCCAACCGTTCCCCAACGCGAGTCAGTTTGGTCATTGACTCAGCACAAACCGCTCTCATGCCCTCCAACTCCTCATTTTGTTGTAGAATGGCCTCTCGCATTGTCGTGGCCTTCTTTCTCAATGCTAGAAGGCTAGCCCGAAACTGATGAAACTGTGGAGGGCGGTTATCCTTTGTAAACTTGGTCACCACTCTAGACCCCTCCGTCTCTTTTGGTACCTCCTCAATGACAAGTATGCCTCCAGGCACCTCATCAACCTGTTGTGGGTGGCCATCATCTAGAAACTGGGTCATAGCATTGGGTACCTCATCAATCGTTGGCATCTCATCAATAGATGGCCCTCCAAGTGTATGCTCTACTCTCTCAGCCAAGGCGTCGGCTGGAGCAAACAAAGAGGCTTCCAACAATGGTGACTCCTGCGCCACACCAGGTATATCGATGTGCCCCTCACCATCCTGCGAGTCCTCCTGCTCAACCTCCTCCTCAAGCTTCTAACATCTAAAGCCCAGTCTCCACCAATAGAAATGCCTCTCAGTTTCATCCTCTAGCTTTCCTCGTCCTATCCACTCCCTATGAGGGAGTCTGGTGTCCTTTTGGTCAAATCTCTCCACGAACCTTTGTGTGAACTCTTTGTAGGATGTGATACGTACATGACCCAAAGGGATCAACCCTTGGTACCACCATTCCATAGCATCTCCATCCAAGTGCAAAGTGGCATGTCTAATAGCGTCTGCCTCCCTCATGGGGTTTAGCCGGAAATATGTGTCCAATTCTTGTACCCATTTTCTGACAGAACTCCTAGCTGAACCATCAAAGTGGGTGAGGGTCATTTTTCCCTCAATGATACTCACTCTCCCTTGAGCCATGGGTTTGTTTATAGTTCACCCATCACAATGCATACATGCCCAAATCTTCCATGATCTTGTTGGCTACTCCACAATTGGCCAAGATCATGCTCTGATACCACTGTAATGATCCTAAATAGGAAATACAAGTGATAACAGCAAATATTCTATGCAACAAAATACAAAAACGAAATATTCATCAAGCACCCACAGAAAAACTGCAAATGAAGAACTTTTGAGCCATTTTATTATATTTCTGCAAGCCAAATACAATAGATAGTGGAATGGTGCACCTGGGCTTGTCTCAATGGACAAGCAGGACCAAACCCAGGTAGGAAAATGGCTGAGTTGAAGGTTGCCCAACTTTTGCACCAATCTGTAGTGCGTTGCCCAATGTTGCACGAAGCGGGAGCGAAGCGGAAGCGTGGAAGCGTCATTTTCCAAAAATCTAGGAAGCGAAGCGTCCGCGGAAGCGTCTGCTATATATATATATATATATATATATATATATATATATATATTTTTATTTTTTTGCATTTATACTCAAAACAAACATTCCAAATACCAAATTAATTGTAGAAGACATGAAAACATGCATATTTTTGCATAAATCAAGATAGATATAACATCCATTGTACATTAATGATCTAGAATCTAGATTCTTCTCCTCTTGTCTAGCCTTTGCCTCTACCTCGATTGTCTAGGGATATTAGTCAACATTGCCCAATTTTGATCAAACTACCTAATTCAAGACTTAAAATATGGTAGAAAAAGCTTAACATGTTTGATCGATGATTTTGACTTGATTGAAAGGTAATTTTTTGCTAAGGGTGTGCCGCGTGACAAAGGAGTTCAACAATTAACACCACCAACACCAGGGTACATATAGGGCTTGGTGCTCTTGATTAAATGCTAATCGCATACCTTCATACTTGATATAATCTAATGAAATGCCACAATCCCATTGATCCTGAATACCTGAAAACTGTTAAGTCTACTGAATTTTGAATAGGATATGAAATTTTATTTTCTCCATATGAAGTCCAATGAGGCTGGAACCACTCTCAAACATTCTGAGTCATTTCATGGTAATGTTAAAAATTTAAGTAAAAGGATGAAAATGAAAAATAAAGGAGAATGTCACTTTTACTTTAAGAATTTAACATTACCATGAGGGAGCATCTGCTATATTTATATTTTTTTTTGCTTTCATTTGTCACCCTAACCCAAGGTGGACCCACCCCCAACAAGCAAACTCACCTAAAATTTAAAAAAAAATTGAAAAAAAAAAACGATTTTCTAAATGCTTTTCCAGAAGCTTTTCTGGAAGCTTTTCTGGAAGCGTCCTGGAAGCGTCTGGGAAGCGTCTGGGAAGCGCCTGGGAAGCGTCTGGGAAGCGCCGTACGAAGCGCGCTTCGGCGCTTCGGAAGCGCCAACGCTTCCAAATTTCCAGGAAGCGTCTAAAAATTTCGGAAGCGCGCTTCCGGCCAAGCTTCCTAGGCGCTTCCGTACGGGACGCGCTTCGGGGCTTGGAACCGGGGGGGGGGCGCTTCGTGCAACTATGGCGTTGCCTAGAAAACCACTGCACTACTAAATTTCGAATGGTTGGAAACTACACTAAAACCGCCCATAAATTTATATGCTTTTAACCCCAGACTCCTTGGCCAAAACCCAGAAAAACCCAAAAGGGAATTTGGCTAGTTTTGACTTTTGTTTTTCGACCCCCTTGGAGCCTCACCCCAGCTATGGCTGCCAAATTCGACCTGCTGGAAACTGCTTGCAAATCCCTCTGCAAACTCCTCCAAAATGTTGGGTTCACCCCTGCTATCCAACTCCTAACTTCCCAGATGAACTCTTGGCCCAGATCAGTTGCTCCCAAACACCACGAAATTCTGTTGAGTGGCCTCTACGCTGTCCCTCTGCCTAGAAATGTGAATTGTTGGTATGTTGGCTCAGCTAGCTAAAAGCTCCAGCGAAAATGCCTGCCCAATGCTGCTACCTCAACTCCCTGACCTCCCGACAAGCAATGAGATCCCTGCTAGTCTCAAACTCCCTCTGCGTGATTCCTAGTTGCCCAGAAATACACACTCCCCTCTCTGCATTGGTTACTGATGTGTGTTGCTTCCCCGGAACTCCTGTAGAACAGCCTCTCTAGGGCAGGCACGGATGGTCCCCCAAAGTAGAGGTTGAATCTCCCACGTGAGAGACTCGTGGCTAAATAGCCGGTAGACTTGCTAAACAACAAAGCGTACAGATGAGTGTTTGTTTGCAAATGTCAAAGATACCAAATGGAGGCCTCCAAGCTCTATTTATAATTGTTAGTCCTCTCCCTTGGTGGTCCCCACCTTCCACTAATAAAATATTACTTTGTCGCCATTCTTCGTTAAAATAATAATTTCCACTTTTCTCCCGCAAAATAATATTTTGTCCTTTTTATTTAATATCACCAAAAATTGGCAAAACTCCTTGGTGAATTTTTCACTCACAAAAATTGGGAACATTACATTCTGCCCCAAGTACATCTTTCGCTGCTTGGAAGATCCCTGATATAGCGTGGGCAAAGCATCCCACATCTCCTTAGCAGTTGCTCTGCTAGCAACGTGGCACACCACGTGATCCTTGACTCCATCTAGGATCATCCTCTTGACCTTTGCCATTTCAACTCTATACTTCTTCAGCAGATCTGCATCCGCAGGGACAACTACCACACTATCGACATACGTCTTGAGGGTGTGCTCATCTAGAAGGAAGGACATTCTAGCCTTACAGATGATGTAGTTGGAAGCTTTGTCCAACCTGTTCTAATCCCTCAAACCAATTGTTGCCATATCCTCCGAAAATTGTCGAACAGCTCCCTCTTTCTCCTTAACGTGTAGCTTCTATGCTAGCTTACGCACTCCCTGATGGAGCTGGTAAGTCTGCTACTCCTTTGCTGCTCAACAAATGAGAAATATTGATTTCCTCGGCAAGAAATCACTGAGGAAGTATTCCCTCACTATGCGATTTGCTTCCTTCTTCTGACGGATTTTTGCCCAACACTTAGCTTGCAGAAAACTGTGTCCCTCTAGCTCTGCGCTGATGCTCAGCGTGGTTCCCTCTGCCTTGGCAAATTCTCGATCCGATAGTCTTACCTCTCTGTCAGCTCTATATAGCCCTCCTAGCTAGAAATGTGCAATCCCTCAGGGGATTCAAACTGTTGCTTGTTGCAGCAAGTTGGCCTTCGCTTCAGTGCTAGATCTGCTCTTCCTGTTTCACATCATTAGCTCTAATCCCATGTGAAAATTCCTAGATCTAACAATCTCAGGAATCTTATTGCAACCAACTGAATCTACTTCACCTAGATCATAAATTACAATACAAACTTATTTCAGATTTCTTCTTGAAACAACGAAGTAAATTAATAAAGCAGCCTACACCAAATTAAATATGATTCTAAAACATAGAAACTGAGCAAGAAAATACAAACACATAGGACACCATTATTTTTGGACAATTATCCCCAGAAAAACCCAATGCGAGAAAACCAGTGCAGCAGTTCTGAGGGTTTATTATTATTAAGCGACAGTGAAATCTAAGTACACCTATGGATGCCAACTGGCAATCCAAACAGCAAGAAAATTTGGCAGAGATATTCCCTAAGCAACCCCGGCACTCGTGTTCCTGCACTTGCACGTTCCTACACTTGCGAGTTCATGCACTCGCATGTTCTTGCACTTGCAGGTTCCTGCACTCGCGCGTTCTTGCACTCGCGTTCCAACACTCCGCGTTCCTGCACACAGCGTTCCTGCACTTGCAAGTTCCTGCATTGGGAATAACTCAGGGTCTTGCCACTGCCTCTCTGGATCTAGAAATCTTCCTCCAGATCACTGTCCCTGCCCCTCTACTGCAAAGGATCTGGAAATCTTCCGCTAGATCACTGTCCTTGCCCCTCTATTGCAAAGGATCTCTTCGATCAGAATTTCCTCTTGAGAACCTCTCAATTCAAAAATTCGATCTCTTAATCTCTCAGTGTATTTTCCAAATGACCCTCAAGCCCCTTCTTATATCTTCCTGTTGTACAGCTAACGGCGTAGATTAACTCCTAATCAAAGGGTCATATCATTTTGACTTGAACTTCGTCTTTATCTAGAAGATTCACCCACAATTAAATTAATACCCATTAATATTTTAATTTTCCTAAGTTTAGACTCAGGAACTCCATTAAAAATATTAATTATTTTAATATAATCGTCTCTGGGTAGAATTTCCCAAAACGGTTTCTAGGTTCTTTGGAATGCATGTGCCCAAGCCTCTCTGCAAAATTTGAGGCTTAGAGCACATCCGATGCTACCCCAAATCAACATGTTACATGGAAAACATTCAGTTCAATCATACAAAATCAAATCTTCTATTTTATTACTTCAAAAGTTATCAGTTGTGTATAGTATTCAGATTTATCTCCGCACACTTATTTTTCATTACTAATTTGAATTGCTACAAGCTTTGTTGAATAATATCAATATCAAAGCTATCCTCAAACTTGTAATGTTCCACCTGTAACCCTTGTAGAACATTTCATTTTATCCTTCTATTTATCACTTTAATCTCTAGTTTCTTCTTTTTCTGTAGTAGTTCACTTTCATTTTGTTCTCTAGTTTTCTTGTTCTCTGTAGTATTTCTTCTTAGTTCTTTTTTCCTGTTGCATTCTTGGCTGTGTTTAGCTACCAGCCAAAAAATGTTAATTTGGAAGCTCAATGACAAACTCCAACCATTGCATTAAATTCTTCTTTCCGAGAGGACCAAAATTGACTTTTGAAGCACTCAATTTGGACAAAGAAAAATATATTTTGATGGAAAACCCACATTGGCAAAATTGTTCAGGTCAGCCTAAAAGCAAAATGACCAGCCCTCCAACACATATAAACACAAGTTGAATTCTCCTTCATTTGGCATCACATCAATCCTCACACATCATCTCTCTCTTCTTGGATTCAACCTACTGAAATTGCAGGGCTTCTCTCACACATGTGAAGGAGAAAGTGGACGAAAATAACAGGTGGCCGAAATCTGACGCTGACTGCAACTTTCACCAGCGTTGACCAGCATTGACTTTGACTTTCTGGGGTGAATTTTGGTTTGAGCTTTTGGGCATATTTCTGATTGGGCAGGCCGCACTGTTTGCACAAAAATCGAGAAAGTCTGGGCACTTTGACCGCAGGCTACATCTTTGTTTTGACCAAGTTAGACCACTCAGATTTGGACTGTTTTGACTTCTGGTTGACCAGCAAAGAAGGCCGAACTCATTGATCTTTGACCCAGTTCTTGGAGGACTATTTTGTTGACTGGTTGGGGCAAACATTGCGACATTTTACTGCTGTTTACTTGGACAGATTTGCACCAGAGTTGACTTTTGTTGACTCTCTCTCTCGTCTCTGTTTTGGATAAATTGCTTGGCATATTGATTTGATTGGATATTGGATATTGGCTGGTCAAAGCTTGACTTTGACTCTTGCATGATGTACTCTCTTTGTTGAACATTTGAAGACAATCTAATAGAAGAAGAATTGCAAAGGGTTTTCCCCCTTGTCGAGTTTTTCCCTGGTCATTGACCAAATATTGTCTCTTGGCTGTCTTTCATTGTGCATATTGTATAATTGTTCTATCTACTATTGCTATTCATTAATTGAAGAAGTGGAAATTGTAATTTGGATGTTATTGGAAATTGTTGAAGTAATAGTTGCAGCATAGAACCATCCTTCAAGAAAAATTAACAAAAAACACTACAGGTTCAATGTTTGTACCAACCATAGTTTGGACAAAGATAACCACAGGTCAATGGATCAAGCTTTTGCCATGATGCCACATGGAAGAGATCTTCCATAAGAGTCACATCTTGATATCAAAATATATAAAATGGTAGAAGGTTAAATAGCATTTATTGAAGCCTAGAAGCCTCCCAATGTCTAGACGTTGACTACATGCTGTACACATGCATGAGGGCTTGTCTCGCGCATGGAAATACCATAACATCAGTGTTATCTGTAAAGCCCATCTGTATCACTGCCAATATTATGGTGCATCTGCATGTATCATAATGTCTTTACCAATCGCAGCTGGACTTGACTGCATAAATCCTGCTCTGCTCAGTACCAATATGGACAACATTTATCCATGTCTATATAAAATATATTTATAAAAAACTAATAAAAAGTATATTGAAGTTTAGGCAGTCAAAAAGACTGCATATAGATAGAACATTAGAGAAGGGATCATGTAAGTACTAAGGAGGTGTGGCCGAACAATATAACTAGCACTTATTTATTACATGCGATTTGTATAACATAAGGCATACTGCAAATTTAATTCCCTTGAAGTTGGGGGCAAAGTAGACATGCTTGCCCTTCTAACTTATATAGGGAGGATAAACGCACACAGCTCTGCTTAGGCCAAAAATGTCAAAATGTATGAAATATTTTCTCCTGTGTATTATAGAAATATGCAATGCATTAAACAAACAAGAAGAATGAATTAAACAATGGATCTAGCTATACCTGCAACATTTTTTGCCATAAGAGCACTGCAAGTTATCCCGCAATGTAATGGCCCTCCACATGTCTGCACCATTCATGAAATTCAAAAATATTAATGGAAGTTAAATAATAAATGATCTAATTAAAATCATAGCACTTATAAGCACATTTTATTTTAATATGCTTATTGCACAATACCAAAACACCCTTCAATTGCACATTTCAGTGAGAATAATTTAAAGCACTCCAAATCCGTGTTTATAACCAATACAAGTGAACCAGCCAAGATAGCAAAAAATAAGCCTTTGGGTATTTAGATGCCTCTTTTCCAAGCATTTCAATGATGAACATGAGAAGTACATAGCCTAGCGGGTTAGCTCAAGTGGTTGAGTGTTGTGGATTACAATTACAAGCAGAAGGTTGTGGGGCAAGTCCTTGGGTTGGGTGCCTTCGTGAAAATGATATTGCGCCTCACTCGATGCCCCTACCAGGTTAGGTTACCAAAACTGTTGCTGCCTAATCCTGTGTATTGTTGCCGCCTAATCCACACCTTGGGCTAATATGGAAGAAATCTTTATTCCACTAAGCATGGCCATGGCGGCATGTCTCAAATTGAGTTGTCACTTAAATCTCAACTCCTTTGTCTAGGCTAACTCCTAGCAAAGCCAAGAGGGGTAGTCCCTAAAAAACAACTAAGGCTGATTTAAATTAAATTATTCAAAAGTACATTCACCATCAACGTACAATATGAAAGATAGATAAGCAAATAACCGAATGAAAGAAATGAAAAGCAAGATAGGCCAGTGCCACAAGTAAATGTTTATGCTTGAAAATGAAATGCCAAAAGCAATGCTCACTGATTGAAAGTATATCAAATGAAATTGTAGCCAAATGATGTATATTGTAGAAATGTTGTGGACACTGCTCTTCGTAAGTTTTATTAAATTAGATTTCACATGGATTTAGATTTATTAGTTAAGTGAGTGCACAATGGAGATGTGCGATTGCAAGAAAATAAAATTAATCTAAGGTGTGTTTCCTCTTTGACCTTTATCCTTTGATTGATGTAGAGAAAGTTGCAAGGAGATCCAACAGGAGGAATTTTCGCTTCAATGAGTACTCCCTTGATTTCGCAAGTCAAGCAATTGCAAGAAATCCAACAATAGGAGGAACTAGCTCCTAACCTGATTTCACAAGTCAACCTTTTCTTTTACCCCAAACTCACAATAAAGATTAAGAGTTCCCCTAGTTAGACTAAATCAACCAACAAGCCCTCTTTGATCATGCGCAAGGATCAAGCTAAGTTTGCAATGGCAGAGAGCATAATAGAGCTTGAATGATTCGTTACTTTTGCAAAATTCTAATGTTTTGTGGTGCAAAGTTAATTTTAAACCCAATACAAGCACACCATAAAAATGAGAAACAAAACACAAGAGGCAGGTAAGGGGGGATGGGATGCCTAGGAGACTCTCCTAGCTCCCTCAAGATTACAATCAGTTAATTTTAACTTCACGGAACATTGATTGCCATTAGCATTAGATTAAACATATGTTCGCCTCACATCAGATGAACATATAACAACAACATTCAACAATGCACAACATCAAAAGACTGTACACCAGAGATTTTTAGGTGAAAACCCTTCAAGGAGAAAAACCACCGAACGCTTCCTAATATAGGTCTTCAAAATTTTCATCAATAGGAAGCTCCAACTTCCAAGATTTTCAGCATCAACTGAAGGAGGCTCCAACCTAAAGGAAGCTCCAACTCCCTGATTTACTAGTTCCAACTAGAAGGGCACTCCAACACCTTGATTTACCAGCTCCAACTGGGAAGACGCTCCAACGCCCTTCACAAGCTCTGACCTGCCCTAGCACCACCTTGCCGCCTTAAAGTGTTCTCACGCTCCAACCTGAAGGAGACTCCAATCTCCTCCCTTGCACAACCCTGACTGCCTATTTAACAAGTGGACCATGTTTCACAATTTTCAAACTGGATCCACTTGCACTCAATAACAAATAAATGATGTCAAAACAATCTGTTGATTTTGTCGATCTGCAACACTGACACAAGGTCGTCAGCAGCAACAATAACTTCTTCTGCTCAAGCGATCAAACCCTAGCTCAACAATCAGCAACATTATTAGCTCAATGATACACTTTCACTGTCATACTTTGGCAGCATCAATATGTTCTCAACAATGCCTCTGTTGACTCAACACTTGCAACAACACTCTGCTCAAGATAACAACACTAGTAGCATTCTCTGATATCATGAACAATAACTCTGCTTGCTCAAATATATCTCTCTGCATACCAGACCAAACACCCTTTTGTACCCTCAACAAATCAGATATAAACTCAACTGCACCAATAGAAATATCAGCACTATAAAAAAATTCATCTCGGCTATTTAACAAACCAAGATTGGTTGTAGGTCAATATAAGCCCAACATAATGTGCACCAGTAGGAAGATAAACAAGATAACACAGTGGTACAGCCACAGCAATGGCTTGACAAGCAAGCCTCTTAAAGCAAAGTAGCTTCAATAATATTGTGCACACCAGGACAGCCTGACATTAATTATGATACAGACCTTTACAATAAAAACCAATCATACCTCTGTTGGTATCTTCACAAACCTGGATCAAAGCTTTTTTTCTGCTACAAAAACCACTTCAACAAACGTTGCTACTTGTGATGCCTCTGAAGATGAATGCACTGTTGTTTTTGTAGTTGATATGAATTTGGGACAGATCTGAATGCTTGCCTTCAAACTGCTTCAGTACAACTTCGATGCATCCTCAAGAACAGGCTTGAATTTGTGCCATAGATATACTTCAGAAGCCACTAAGGTACAGACCCTCTAAATTCAACACAGATCAGTAATGATTTCTACTGAAGGTGTCCACATAACACATCTTCAACAGTAATCGGGTTATCTCAATACAAACTCAAGCTACTGTGTCTCAGATTAGAACTCAAACATGTGCCTTGACTACAAGAGATCTTCTACAAAATAAGTATCAAATCTTTGCAAGAAAATGACTATACCACAAAGGAGACTTTGCTTCTGCCTAAGCTATGGTGTCTGAGATTAGGCCTCAGATCTGTGCCTGGATTATCATTTTAACACTTTCACAAAATATATAGATTCTCAAACCTTAGAGCCAAATTACTCTGCAGTCGTCAATAGCACAGAAGTAATTGGAATTTGGGTGAATAGATCATTGATCAAGGCTCAGAATAGGTCCAGTAGAAATCAATCAAGGTGTTATGCAATTTGACCATCGTTATTTGCTTCAGACATTGACCATATATATTCTGATTAAATAAAGATAAAAGAATCAGAGCCTTGTCCAATCTGATGCGAGTAGAAGTGACCACAATAACACATAACAGATCTACAAAAATATATCCTTGAAAGGCCAAATAGATTTCAAGATCAAACCCTAGGCGTACTGTACATACTTTGTTTCTTTATCACAGAGATAGGCCGCAAAGATGCAAGTGGTCTTACTCAAAGGTGTCCTGATCCAAAAGTGACTGGATCTCAGATGTTGTAACACTGATTCAAGTCTTTTAGAGGGTCATCACGATTCACGCCACAGGCCAGATCCTAAACAAATGTTCTGCCCAGATTACAAAATCGTCTCAGTTATATGCCAAGATATGCCTCAAATTTGTGTCTTGTGAAATTTGTGTCTTGTGAAGGTCAAAAGCTTCAGACAGAAGTGCCCACACAAATGTATCAATGAGTAGCCACAAATCTCACAAAATTTATGAATTTGAACTAGGAGTTTCCCTACCAAAGGGCCGAAAGTCCACCACATATAATTCCAGATCAGCTCTTACTCAAAGGATCTCATAAGGGTTACAAACTTGTTTTGAATCAAGTGTAGATGAGGGTCATATGGCCTCAGACAAAGCTCAGACCCCAATGAATAGCCAGAACCAAAATAAAAGAAATTATACCAAAGCAATTGCTTTAAATTTGCCTCTTCTTCAGATGTAGCGTTACTAAACAAAGGCCGCAAATATATTCTTCCTTGCGCGCACTTCTTGATTGATCTTTGGAGGGCTAAAGTGCACTTATTATACCACGACGAAGCCTTTAGGAGGGAGGTCGGCCTGGAATTTTGGAGGGAAGATAATTTCAAATTTTCATATTGGAGCCAAAATCCCCAACAATATTAGGGCCAACATATCCTTCAATTAAGTGCCCTTTATAAAACTTTCTTTTGCACCAAGATTGAACTTACAAATATTTGATCAAATTCTTTAATAGAAAAATATTCTTGGCCCCATGAATTGAACAATTATTAGACCAATTGTTGAGCTGCCACATTATCCAATTTTGGGGACTTTGACAACTAGATGGGGTCACCAACTATGATTGACCATATCTCCTCAACCGTGAGAAGTTATGAGGCTTGCCACATACCATTGGAATCGGCACGACGAGGAGAATCAAATGATGATCATCTCGCAATCAAAATCATTGCCCTTTACATCCATTTTTCTCAACAAGTGTGGGGCATCTAGGGCTTCCCTGCTTCTTGTCATTTGCAGCTTCCAATTAATGCAAACTAGACGAATATTAGGAGCATTCAAGGACCGACGTTGTCGTCAATGACAGCACCATTCAACAATGGTTTTGTAGTCCATGGTAATGTAATCTTAGTTAAGGAGCTACAATGGTATTCTAATTCAGGGCTAATGGATTGGGGGTTTATATTATATTGTAACATTATAAATAAATAAATATACTGAAAACTCTTTATAGTTTTCTAGGTCTAGATTTTAGGGTAAAATCTCTATGTTAAATGTGTGCGTCTATGTGTATGTTATTGCATATTTTCTATTTTATTAAGAATTTACTTGCGGCAATTAACTGTGCAGGGTTAAACCCAACAAGACACACATCAACGAAATTATGAAGAGAAAGAAAGTTGATCATTTTATGCATAAACTTACTTGAATCTGAAGAGAAATGTTGTTGCAATGCTCTCTCCAAAATGAAGAATACACTTTCAAATCTCGAGTTGAACCTTCAATTCCATGTTAATGTAAAGACGATGTTATGCAACATCTTATGATGATGGCATGATTTGAGAGTAAATGTTAGCATGTTGAATCTCCACACTTCAAAAGTTAACACAAAAAAGGACAAGACAGTTATAGGATCTAGCATAGAGAGGTTCCTAGCTAATAAACTATATCACTGTCATCTTGAAGTCATGCATTGTCTACGCAATAACAGTCATGCATCAATAGGTAAAGTTATATGAACTGTTGGAAAATGGAAAGTGACATCTATCAATCTTATTTTCCTTAACCTTGATATTTGCTTGTGAATCTTAGTTGTCTTCTTTATGTTCTTTAGTTAGATTGTTAAAATTGGCAACTAGGGCCAAACTCCATGTGGGTCATCTTATTTATGGCAGCTGATATTTTTCTTGGATTCCTTTTGTCAAGAGGTGTAGGATTGATCTAATGATCATCCGATTCCGACATGTATTTATGGAGATATGAATTTATTTGTATATTCTTGACAATTTGTCAAGGTCGGCCAGCAACAAAATGTGTGGCACACATCCTCAACGATTCATATAAATAGAAAACACCTTGTGGCATTATTCGCTCATCTCTCATCTCACATTCTTCTCTCTCCTTATTTGATTGGGTACACATCTAGGAGCAGCATCTCTCTCACACGTGTGGAAGGACGAAGTGATTTCTGACTAGGGCTGCGTTGACCGAGTTTGACCAGGGCTGCAGAAAGACACTTTGACCAGCATTGACCAGCGTGGACTCTTCTTGGACTGCGGATTTGGTGTGGCTGCTTCTCCTTGGCAGGCCGCAGATTTTGCAACACAAACCAAGGTGATCTGACCTCAGGTTTGACCAGCGTTGACTGCCCTAATTGTTGGTTGCAGGTTGACTTCTGTTGACCTACATTTGACTGAGTTTTTGGACTGTTTTAGGCTGCCTCTTCTTGCTGTTTGAGGCCGAGTTGACTGTGATACTGACCAAGCTGATCAGAGGTCAATTCTGACTTGTTTGACCAGCTTTGACTTTGCTGGTTAGGGTTTTGCTGCTGCTGTAATAAAATTACAGAATTGTATATTTGTACTATCTCTCTCTCTCTGCTGAATTATTGAAGATTATAGAAGAATTGATCAAAGGGTTTCCCCACATTGGGGTTTGTCCCTGGCTAGCCGCCACATCTGGTGTCTCTTGTCTTGGCTTGTCTTCTGTTGATTTATTTATGTTCTATCAGCATTTTACTTTATGTTAATGTGATTGCTAAACAGTGAAATTGACATTGGGCTAATAAGAAGAAATTGAAGTAAATTGCACTAAGCATAGAACATACCATAACTTAACATGGTATCAGAGCTGAGGTGAAGACAAAGCCCAAGCAAGAGCAAGAGCAAGAGCAATCACCGAAGATTGTTGGAAAAAGTCTCAGGACTTCATGGGTTCCTCATCACACTTCCCCGTCGAAGACAAGCTCCGTGAGAAGTCTGACTATCACAGATGGAAGATCTCTCTCGATCTGACATTGGAAGAGCGGGAAGTGTTGGACTATGTGAGAGGCGGAATTATTAAGCCTCCATCAAATGCACCAGTTGTTACAAGGAACAAGTGGACTAAGGGTGAAGTCAAAGCAAAGAAGATCATTCGGGACTCCAAGCGCCTGGTGGCCTACGTTTCCGAGCTGAACACCTCCAAGGAAATATACGATAGATTGGTAAGCTTGTTTAAAGATAGTGATGCAAATCAAGTTTTGTTCCTCAAAAATACGCTGAAGGAAATCCAGAAGGCCAAAGATGAGAATATGCAATCCTACTTCTTAAGGATCATCAAGATCAAGAATGATCTCCTATCGATTGGGGAAGTCATTCCTGACAGAGAACTGACTATCACAACTCTTGGAGGGCTCCCATCCGAATGGTGTGTGTTTAGAACCTCTCTTCTCAACAATAACGTAATTCCAAGATTTGAGGAATTGATGGCGAGATGCATTCAAGAAGGGACTAGGATGGAAGAACAAGAAATGCCTGCATTTAAAAGCAACCCCACTGCTTTCTCCTCTCATGCTAAAAGGAGAAATAATTTCGGGTCTAAATCCAAAGGAAAGGCCGGATCGAAAGGTGGAAGGAAGGGAAGATATTTTGTTTGCAACAAATTCGGCCACCATGCGAAGGAATGTCCAAATAGAAAAGACACATCTCATGACAATGATCAAAATCACTCCTGAGGCAATTCCAACCACAATCAAAGGAATGGCAGGTTCAATGGTAGAGGAAAGAGGAATGTCAGAAATCAAGGAAATGGTCAACCCTCCAAGAAGGTAAGAAACTCCAGGTATGAATCTAATGTTGTTAACAATAAGTAAGATGAATATTATCTGATATCGGCCCTCTCTACTACTTCTCCTCCGGATTGGGCAATTGGCTTATTGATAGTGGTGCCTCAAGGCACTTCACTGGTTACAAGGAAGTTGTCTCTAATCTGATAGAGAAGGAGACCAACCTGGAGATTATTCTTGGAGACAACTCCACCTATCCCGTGAAGGGTGTAGGAAATGTTACTCTTCAATTAAATCAGGGTAACACAATTCATTTGCAAGAAGTCCTATATTTACTTGATCTCAAGAAGAACCTGATGTCCATTTCGGCAATAAAAGAAAAAGGCTGCAAGGTGGCCTTCATCGATGGCAAGGTACGTGTATGGAAAAAGAATTTTAAAGATGCTTTCACTCTTGGGTTTCAATTTGACTCTCTATATCAAGTTGGAGGAAGTCCGTTGGGAGTCATGTCTTGCAATACAACTCTTTAATCTGAACTATGGCACCGGAGGTTTGCCCACCTTCACTATAAGGCTCTACCCGATGTGAGACAAATGGTGACCGGGATGCCCGAATTTAAAGTGGAGCAAGAAGGTGTATGTCCAAGGTGTGCCGAAGGAAAGCTCAAAAGGGGACCATTCCCCTCAAGCCATAGCAAGACCTCTGACATCTTGCAGTTGGTTCACTCCGACATATCTGGTATGATGCCTGTGAACTCTTTAGGAGGATATTTATATTATCTCACTTTTACAGATGACTATTCTCGCAAGACGTGGATATACTTCTTGAAAAAGAAGGATGAAGTGTTCTCCTAGTTCCGTCACTTCAAAGCCTTGATCGAGAATCAAACTGAGAAAAAGATCAAGATCTTAAGGACTGATAATGGGACCGAGTATGAATCCCATGAGTTCCATGACTTTTGCAAAGAGGCTGGCATTAAGAGGGAGACCACTATACCATACACTCCTGAGCAGAATGGTGTGGCGGAAAGGAAGAACCATACGATTTTGGAAGTTGTTCGTTCCATGCTCCATGATCAAAGACTTCCGAAGTTTCTATGGGCCGAAGCTGCAAATACCGTCGTATATGTTCAAAACCGATGCCCTCATCAAGCTTTGGATTCCAAGACTCCTGAAGAGATGTTCACTGGTCAGAAACCTAATGTCTCTCATTTTAGAATTTTTGGAAGTCATGTATATTTTCATGTGCCAAAAGAGGAAAGGAATAAATTGGTTGCATCTGGAAAGAAGGGAATCTTCGTGGGCTATAGCGAAAATTCTAAGTGCTATAGAATCTATGTGGTTGGTCAAAGGGAAGTCGAGATTAGTCATGATGTATGTGTCACCTTTGACGAAGACATGGCTCTTAGCAAGGTTGACAATCTTCCTAGGAAAACTAAAGAAGTTGATACCAAGAAGCCAGATGAGAAGGAAGATGAGACGATGCCCGAAGTGAAAGAACCTATGGATCCTATTGATCCCCCTCTGCAAGAGCCTTCTAGGAAGAGGCCCTCATGGCTTAGGGGGACACTTAATGATGCCGAAGGACACATTGCACCTAGAGGGACTTTCTGTGAAAGTAAGAAGCCGACCAAGTATTAGGGATACTTCACCATTATGAGCACAAGCATTCAAAATGAACCTTCATCGTTCGCAGAAGCTGTGAAGCATCAAGTATGGAAGGATTGTATGACTGAGGAATATGAGTCCATCATAAAGAACGATGTTTGGGATGTGGTCCCCAGACCCCAGGACAAAACAGTTATCACCTCGAAATGGCTTTACAAAATAAAGCATGGAGCTGATGGAAGTCCTGAAAAGTATAAGGCATGTTTTGTCGCTTGTGGCTTCTCTCAAAAGGAAGGTACAGATTATGACGAGATATTTGCACCTGTTTCTCGATACACCACCATCCGCTCGATCATAGCCCTTGCTTATTCGCAAGGATGGAACCTACATCAGATGGATGTCAAGACCGCGTTCTAGCATGGTTCGATCAAAGAGGAAATCTATGTGAAACAACCTGAGGGATTTGAGATTCATGATCGGGAATCTCATGTGTGCAGGTTGAAGAAAGCCCTCTATGCGCTGAAGCAAGCACCCCGAGCTTGGTATGAGAGGATCAATAGCTACTTGATGAAGCTGGGATTCACTAGGAGTGAAGCCAATCCGAACCTTTACTTTAAGGTTGAAGATGATAAGCCTCTCATACTGGTGTTGAATGTTGACGACCTCTTTCTAACAGGTGCAGACCCTCTCATTCACAAATATAAGAGGGAGTTGATTTCCGAGTTTGAGATGAAGGACCTAGGACTAATGCACTATTTCCTAGGGCTGGAAGTCCGGCAGAAGCTAGGGGAGATTTTCATATCTCAAGGAAAATATGTGGTGAAGATATTGGAGAGATTCGGCATGGTGTACTGCAAGCCCGTGACTACCCCGATGGAGCTTGACTTCAAGAAGTTAAGGGGTAGTGCTACCGAACTTGCTTTGGGAAATGCTACCGAGTATCGTCAACTCATAGGAGCATTGATGTTCTTAGTGAACTCCCATCCCGATATATGTTTTGCAGTCAACACGTTGAGTCAACATATGGTTGAGCCTCACCACTCACATTGGATTGGTGCCAAGAACCTTCTGAGATATCTTCGAGGCACAATCACTCATGGGTTGAGATACACTGTCAGAGATGTGAGGCTACATGGATATACTGATGTTGATTGGGTAGGCAGTGTGGTGGACCGAAAGAGCACTTCTAGGTGTTGTTTCTCTTTGGGATCTGCCTCGATATCCTGGATGAGCAGGAAGCAGAAGTCGGTGACTTTGAGCACCGCTGAGGCAGAGTACATTGTTGCGAGTATGGCCTCCTGTGAGGCTGTCTAGTTGAGGAAGCTCTTCAGTGAGTTGTTTGGATATACATTGGATACTACTATGATCCTTTGTGACAACCAGAGTGGGATTCGTTTATCAAAGAATCTCGTATTTCATGATCGCTCCAATCATATTGATATCAGGTACCACTTTATCAGGGATATGGTACAGCGAGGAGCAATAAGACTCGATCAGATCCGTACAAATGAGCAAATCGCCGACATTCTGATGAAGCCCCAGGGAAAGGTCAAATTCTTGGCTTTCCGAGAACGATTTGGAGTCGTTGAGAGACCCCCTTATGAGGGTCTTGTATGATGCATGCATTGAGCTCTGGGAGCTCCGAGGGGCTTGGGGTATTTCTTGGAGCGACAAGCGACCATAGGGTGACTCACCCTCCTCTAGTGGTGCGATGTGTACAGGGTGAACGGATCAGCCTTCCCCTGCTATACCCCGTGGCGACTTATGGATAGGATGAGTGGTTCTCCTGTCGAGGCATCATACCCATGCAATCTGGGACTCATGGGAAGTACCTCTCATTTGGCCAATCAGTAGGGAAATGGGGTTAGGGACCATAGTAGTACTGATGGATGCATCGTGTATCTACTGTACTCCCTATGCTAGGATGACCAACATTGATCTCGGATCAATTGGAACTGACTTCGGGTTAGTAAGAGTGATATAGCTCACTCTCTTTTGGCACTGATCTGGGATCAGTAAGAGTGGTATGACACTCTCTGGAACTGACTTCAGGTCAGTAAGAGCGCTATTGCCCACTCTCTTTTATCTGGGACTGACTTTGGGTCAGTAGAGGATGGTATGATACATCCTTGATCATTTCTTCTTCTTCATAGTTCAGCAGAGCAGAGAAGAGCAAAGTCGAGCAGTGCAGGGCAGTGCATTTGATGGCAGAGATAGTACCGACGGTCAGATGGATTAGCAGATGGAGTTCTCCCTAGTTGAGAGGGAGTGTTAAAATTGGCAACTAGGGCCAAACTCCATGTGGGTCATCTTATTTATGGCAGCTGATATTTTTCTTGGATTCCTCTCATCGAGAGGTGTAGGATTGATCTAACGATCATCCGATTCCGACATGTATTTATGGAGATATGAATTTATTTGTATATACTTGACAATTTGTCAAGGTCGGCCAGCAACAAAATGTGTGGCACACATCCTCAATGATTCATATAAATAGAAGACACCTTGTGGCATTATTCACTCATCTCTCATCTCACATTCTTCTCTCTCCTTATTTGATTGGGTACACATCTAGGAGCAGCATCTCTCTCACACGTGTGGAAGGACGAAGTGATTTTTGGCTAGGGCTGCGTTGACCGAGTTTGACCAGGGCTGCAAAAAGACACTTTGACCAGTGTTGACCAACGTGGACTCTTCTTGGACTACAGATTTGGTGTGGTTGCTTCTCCTTGGCAGGCCGCAGATTTTGGCACACAAACCGAGGTGATTTGACCTCAGGTTTGACCAGCATTGACTGCCCTAATTGTTGGTTGCAGGTTGACTTCTGTTGACCTTCGTTTGACTGAGTTTTCAGACTATTTTGGGCTGCCTCTTCTTGTTGTTGGAGGCCGAGTTGACTAGGATATTGACCAAGCTGATTGGAGGTCAATTCTGACTTGTTTGACCAGCTTTGACTTTGTTGGTTAGGGTTTTGTTGTTACTGTAATAAAATTACAGAATTGTATATTTGTATTATCTCTCTCTTGCTGCTGAATTATTGAAGATTATAGAAAATTGATCAAAAGGTTTCCCCACATTAGGGTTTGTCCCTGGCTAGCCGCCACATCTAGTGTCTCTTGTCTTGGCTTGTCTTCTGTCGATTTATTTATTTTCTATCAACATTTTACTTTATGTTAATGTGATTCCTAAACAGTGAAATTATAAGAAGAAATTGAAGTAAATTGCACTAAGCATAGAACATACCATAACTTAACATAGATCTTTTTCATCAAACAATATCAAGAACAGCGATAACAACAACAAAGGACAGATATTAGGCTCCCAGCCAGGGCAAAACCCTCCAAGGGTAAAACCCAAAAACACTTCTCTTCTTAGAATCTGCTTCAAATGAGATATAAAGACCTAATCCCTAGACCAAGTCCTTCTCCCAGTACCAAGTCAGCACTTCCTCAAGTCCTTCCCTAATTTGCACCACATTGCTACACACTACAACTTTGACCTACAAGCTTCGATACTGCTACCCAATATACAACTTCAACCCTATATTTTCAGTCTTGCAACTTCCAAGGAAACCCTAGATTAGCCTCCCCCTGAGACCTTCGAAGAGTAACACAGCTCTTCCTAAGGTCAAAGAGGTCTAGACAGAGTATCCTTTCTCCCAGCTACAAGATGTTGCACTTCGTCCTACTGCAACACGGTCCTGCAAATTCGGCCTCTTTTAGCAACCTAGAAACCCTCGAATTTCGCACATGTGAGAGATAGAGACCAAAAACAAGAAAATTGTGTCCTTCCTTCTTCTCCTTAGCCTTCGCTCTCCTTTTCTACTCTTCCCAACTATAGATAGAACTTCTTGAGATATCGAACTTGTGAGAGTGTCTCAAATGAGGTCGAATTGTTCTTTATATAGCCTTCTCAAGGGGTCAAATTCCCTCCTTTAGGCCAACTTGATGATTCCAAGGCTGACTTGTACTCTTGGAGACGTTAGTTTTTGTAGCATCAGGTTTGTTCTAGCCACGAAATTTGGTGGAGAGGCTAGAATACATGAGATCTCCAAAACCCAGAAATCGTTTTTGGAAATTCTACCTAGAATTATCTCAATTAGATTATTAACCGTTTTATTAATATTTCCTAAGTCTAAACTTCGAGAATATGGTTAATTGACCAGTATTAATTGAGATAAGGCTAGAATGATCTAGAAACTCACACGGATCAAACCAGAGATGATCCTAGCCATCGATTATGTTTTAATCTTGGACGTTGGAGTCCCAACAGGAAGATATAAGAAGGATCGATGTGGTGATGGAGAATAAACCAGTGCAGATACTCAGTTGCCTAGGCAATTCGATTTTCTCAGTGGGAGTGATTTAGCAGAGAAGATAGAGCCAGAGTGTGAGTAGCAGATGGTTGATATGGGTAACAGCATTCCAGGAGGAAGTTTTCCAGTTCCAGGAAGAGGCAGTAAGATGAAGGTTCAATTCCACAGAGACTCCAGCAAAAAGTGACGCAGAAGCTCCAGCGTGAGGCTAGGAAGCCAATCTCAGGGGCAGAAATTAGCAGAATGAGAAAAATCTCACAGTAATTTTGCCAGTATTTTCCTCAAATAAGATTTTCAGTAGAGCATCTAAATTATTGTACTCAAATTTGGTGCTAAAAAATAATAAGAAAACCCTCATCTGCTGCATAGATTTTCCTGCATTGGGTTTTTCTGGGGACAATTGTCCAAAACTAACTGTGCTAAAATTCTTGTGTGTGCTAGAATCTCTCAGTTTTCAGTATTTTTAGTTTCTGCAGCATTTTTATGGTGAAAATTGCAGTTGTGATTTTATTCGTTGTTTGTCGTAGCAAATAAACTGCATAATTAAATTTACAATTAGAAGAATAATTTCCAGTTGTTGCAATAGATGAAATTTTCACATGGTATTAGAGCATAAATGATCAACCAAGAAGCTTAGAATCGAAAGAGAGAATTTTGTTGATTAGTAAGAGCAGCAGGATGAAATTCTTGAGGCAATGCAGATCCTTGATAGACATGCCGAAAATGCTGAGGACGGCAATTCGATTTTCAGTTGTTGGTTAGCAGAAAAGTCGAGTTGCCTGGATTAGTGATTCCAGCAGTCAAAGGGAGCAGTTGCAGCTCAATTTTTCGCTAAGCAGACTCCTTGGTTGGATGCAGAGGGTTTTGCAACGGTTTGAAATTGCAGAAATAGCGTAGGGAGGAAAGAGGAATAGCACACAGTAAATTCTTCAGCGTGACCATGGACAAAATTAACATTCAGGGAGCTTCAAATTTGTCTTCCAAGTTGGAGGATGAAATTGCTTGCTTATTAGGATCAACTTCACAGGGTGTCTGGTACATGGACAATGGAGCATCAGATCATATGACAGGGGTTAGAGAATATTTTTCTAGCTACAAGAGTAGATGAACTTCCAAATTACTATGGGAAACATAACGAAATGTACTCCAATACGGAGAGGTACCATAGGCTTTCAGAGGGAGTTGAGAGCAAGCACCAACACTACCAATGTATTGCATGTGCTAGGATTGGGTATGAACCTGATTTCAGTATCCCAGTTACAGGATAAGGGGTATGATATCCACTTCGTAGGGAAGAAAGTGTATGTCAAACACTCAAGCTAGAAGAAGGTAAGACAAATTGGAGTTCGAAGCAACAAATTGTACTGGTCGAGGCTCGACTCTCCAATGGCACTAATAGGCAGTGACAGTAGCAGTGGGAAGGAGCCGAATTGTTGAAGAATCTAGGGCAAGGAGAGTTAATAATATTCTTCTCACCATGATAGTTATTTGTGAGGTATTTTTAACTTTTTCTTATTAGCACAATCTTCGCTTGATATTATTAGAATGTCTCCTTAGTTCATCAAATAGTTACTAAAACAAAAGAGACAAGAACACAAGAAGTTGGCTTTCTGCGAGGGCCAAAACCTCTCACTCTTTGAGAGGAAAACCCACACAAAATCCTTCTTATAGAGTTTCCAAATGACGAATATCAAGACCATTACCCTTGACCTATTAGGCCACTCCAAGACCAAGACACCAATCCTCTTCTTTGTCACTGTTGAGTTCATCATCATCACTGTTGCTTCACCTAGGTCATCATTATTGTATTACAGTTGTACCATTGTTGTACCTTCACCTAGATCATTGTTGCACTCTCATTGAGATCGTCACCATGTCAACAAGGTCTCTATATTAACATTGTCTTCATCAAGATCATCATCATGACCTTGATTCCATGTCTTCATCGATGCACCAAGATTTTCATCATGACCTTATCTTCATTAAGATTATGACCGAGAACATGGTTGTCACTATGTCGAGACCATGATTGTGTCTAGTATGCCGAGAATATATTACTCTGGGATCACAATTATGTCGAGACCGTGATCAGCACTGAGATCTATACTGAGACAGTGATTGTGTTCTTTCCTTGCACCGAGATCATCATTATGAATATGCCGAGATTGTCACCACTGAGGAGATTGAGACTGTAATTACTCACTATAATTAACACCGAAGATTTCAGAGACATCTGAGATCTTGAACTGTACTCATACGAAATTACAGAGATGTTGTTTGTACCCATCCGAAGTACTTTACCCCTGTACTCATCCAAAATTTTGTACTTCATGTACCCATCCGAACATCACAGATAATCCGAGTTATGTTTTGTACTTTTGCACAGACCCTAACTGGGTATTTATAATGGTTTTGTCTCCATAATAAGTTGATTTGTATTCATGAAGAGACGTGTCATTTCAAGTGAGCCAACATGAGTGTATTTAAATCATTTGTAGGCCGACTTCTTCAAGAGGGATTGTGCTTGTCTTTGGAGGGCTTCTACATATTTCTATAGACTTGAATACATTAAACATAGGCTCAAGAAGAGCTTCTTCATACATGACATTGACTCTTTGACTTAAAATAAATCATAAGGCTCTCAATGGGAGCCACTAACAAATAAATCTCTTGCTCATGAAACCCATGCAGTAAGGCATACAAAAATAACTTTATTCCTTTTATTTCATCATTTACAAAGATCATGTCATTATGAAGACCAAACCTAGTTATACTTTCTTCAACATGAATGAGTTATGGCATAGGAGAATGGGACATCTACACCATGGAACACCTAAGATGCTCAAAGAAACAATAACAGGGGTTCCAGACTTGGCACGGAACACGATGATGTGTGCAGAGGATGTGTACTTGGGAAATATGCTAAGGCAACATTCCCAAGAAGTGACAGCAGAGTAGATGGCGTGTTAGGACTTATACATTTAGATATTTGTAGCACGGTATCCACTAGAGCTCTCAGTGGTGTCGAATACTTTGTCACCTTTAATGATGACCATTCCAGGAAAACCTGGATCTACTTCATGAAGACCAAAGATAAAGTCTTCGATTATTTCAGAGAGTTTAAGGCTCTCGTGGAGAATGCGACAGGGAAGAAGATCAAGGTGGTTCGCTCGAATAATGGTGAAGAATATATTGATAAAGACTTCACATATTTTTGCACAAAGGAAGGCATCAGAAGAGAATGGACAGCTCCATATAATCCACAACAAAATGGGGTAGCAGAGCAGAAAAACAAAACCATAGTTGGGGCTACAAAAGCTATGTTATATGACCAGGATTTGCCCAGATTTTTATGGGCAGAGGCATGTAACACGGTAGTGTATATCCAGAACATGACTCCTCATAGAGCTTTAGGGAAGAAAACGCCAGAAAGGGGTCTTTACAAGGAAGAAGCTAGAAATTAGTCACTTCAGGATCTTTAGCAGCGTTGCTTATTGCCATGTGCCAGATGAAAAGCATACCAAATTGGATCATACTACAAAGGAGGGGTTTCTCGTTGGGTATAGTGAAACCTCAAAGGCATACATAATCTACAATCCTAGCAATAGGAAGATTGTGGTGAGACAAGATGTGAAGTTCATGGAGGACCGAGCTTTCATGAGGTCTCATGAGATGCCTGCAAGTGATCAGAAGCTCCTTTGGTCTAACAGCCAATGGGACCGACAGGATGACTGTCACAGGGACCGATACAGTGACTAGTACCAGTATTTCCTTAGGTACAGGAGATCCAGGAGTTCTTAGCAGACAGAGCAGTAGAGGCAGGATGAGGAGGAGTTGGTTGAACCTCCTACCACTAGTGGTCGAGCTAGCAAAGAGGTTTGTCAAACATTGAGAAATGCAGAAGAGTTTACTAGAACTCCTAGGATGAACAAAAGACAACCTGACAGGTACCAAGCATCGGTGGCTCAGGTTGCAGAACCTTCCAGCTTTCAGGAGGCTGCACCGCATCAGGTGTGGGTAGACACCATGGTAGAAGAGTATAGCTCTATCATGACGAATGATGTTTGGGAGGTGGTACCAAGGCCTGAAGACAGGTCAATTGTAGGTTCTAGATGGATCTACAAGATTAAGTATGTTGCAGATGGCAGTGTGGAAAAGTACAAGGCTAGGTTCGTGGCAAAGGGGTATGCACAGAAAGAAGGGATAGACTATGTAGAGACCTTCACCCCAGTTGCCAGATACACCTCTATCTGGGCAATTATGTCCCTAGCATCTCAGATGGGATGGCAAATTCACCAAATAGACATCAAGACAACTTTCTTTAACGGGGTGATAGAGGAAGAGATGTACATAGAACAACCAGAGGGCTTCGAGACTCATGAGAGGCGCACTCATGTGTGCAGACTGAAGAAAGCTCTATACGAACTCAAGCAGGCTCCTAGGGCATGGTATGGTCGGATTGATAGTTACTTGATAAAAATGGAATTTGTCAAGAGTGACGTAGATCCAAACCTTTACTATTTGATGGTAGAGGGTGAACCACTTATCCTAGTTTTGTATGTGGATGATCTTTTTCTAACAAAATCATCAGGGCTCATAGAGGATTGCAAGTGGAACCTGGCAACAAAGTTTGATATGGACTTGGTGTTGATGCACTATTTCCTAAGATTGGAAGTGTGGCAGAAGGATGGGGATATCTTCCTTGATATCTTCCTTGGGCAAGGAAGATATGCTACAGATATTCTGAATGTTGAAGGAAATGTAACTAGGTTCGGTCTTCATAAATGTACTTTTGATATTTGTACTTTTTCAAGAAAAGAAATATTATTTTTATAATATATGTCAATGAGTTTCTTGCTCATTGAAATAGGTCTAGCATTATTTAAAGTGTTATAGGTGAGTCAAATAGTCAAAAGAATTATGTTGAAGACCTTAAGGGCATGTTACACCATGTATAAATATATATTAAAGTCAAAGGGAAAACCTCCAAGCAAAGTCAAGTCTACTCCTATGCAATGGCACCGTCAAGAAGCTCCTTCAAGCATGCTACACCACCATGGAAACTATCTTAAGTCTGTTCAATAAATCAACCTCCTAACAGTCCTCAAGTCGGCCTAGAAACAAGGTGACTAGTCAGCCTTCTAGTTGGCCTAAATGGAGGGACAAACCTCTATATATAGAGGTTGTCCACTCCTCTATAACGCAATCAATCATCTCTGAAATTTGTGAAGGAAGTAGCCAAGAAAAAGTAAAGGGAAGCAAGTATATAAGGGTCTCCAAGGTGCAGCGAAGTAAGAAGGAAGGACAATGAAGGTGAAGGATTGTTTCTAGGGCTAGAAACAATCACACGTGCGAGGATAAGAAAGACAAACTACGTTTTTACCAGCAGCAAGATTTCAGTGCAAGATTCGTTGGTATTTGGGCTAGTCACTAGGCCTACAAGGCCTCCCAAGTCAAGCGAAGAAGTCCCTCTCTCTAGCGAAGGAAGAAAGACCCTAATTCACTAAGGGTACTCTCCACACGTGGAAAACTAAGGCAGCAGAACAGTCATACACTCAAGAAGGATCTCGGTTGGTCAAAGTTGAAGTATACTTGAGCAAGGGATAGAAGAGGAACACCTCATCTAGAAGACTCACTCAAGGAAGGTCTATCTCTAGACAAGAATCATAGTAAGAGAACGAAGTGCCAGAAGAAGGAGGACGAAGTGCTGGAGAACAAAGTGCCGGAAGAAGTGTCGGAAAAATAAGGTGCAAAAAAAAGGAAGGACTTGACTTGTGCTTGGAGGATACTCTTGTCAGAGGTCTAGGGTTTGGCATTGATCAATAGAAGCTTCAATAAGAGAAATTCACTAAAGGGTTTTCCTCTCAAGAGAAGAGAGGTTTTGGCCCTAGATTCTTCAACACTGAAGAGGTTTAGAATGCAGGATTGTAGACCCATGTCTACGCTCATGATCACCAACTCGAAGAATATAGATGCATCATCTGACAAGGATGTTGATCCCACTTTGTATAGACAGCTTATTGGGTCTCTCATGTATCTGGTCAACACTACGTCAGATATTTACTTCACAATTAATACTCTCAGTCAATTCATGGTAGAGCCAACGAGGGTACATTGGGCAGCAGCGAGGCATATTCCAAGGTATGTGCGCAGCACAGTCAAGTATGGGTTGAGATATACCCGAGGGGATGACGTCACACTATGTGGGTTCACAGATGCAGAATGGGCAAGTAGTTAAGTAGACAGGAAAAGTACCTCTGGGTAGTGCTTTGGCGTTGGATCAGGGATGGTTTCATGGTGCAACAGGAAGCCGAAGTCAGTAGCTTTGAGCTTTGCAAAAGCAGAGTACATGGCAGCAAACACAACTACGTGCGAAGCTATATGGCTTCGGAAGCTGCTAGTAAGCTTGTTCAGACAAAGAATGGAGGCGACCAGAGTCTACTACGATAATCAGAGATGCATCAAGCTCTCTGAGAATCCAATCTTTCATGACAGGTCGAAACACATAGATATATGGTGTCATTTCATCAAAGATTATATAGAGCGTGGGGAGGTTCAGCGACAATATGTTCCCACAAAAGAGCAGATTGCAAACATACTCACAAAAGCTCTAGGGAGAGCTAAGTTCGTTTATTTAAGAGAACATATGGGTATGGTGGAGAACTTGTTCCAGTAGGAGGCACAAATTTTCAGTTGCAGATGTTGCAGTTGCAGCAGCAACAGATGAGAGGGAGTTGTAGTGCAGATGCAGTGTTGGCAGCGGTGCAGCAGCACAAACGCAGCGTATATCAGAGTAAGAGACCCTCTTATTAGGACTTGAGGCGGCCCGATCAAAAAAGATTCAACAATTAATCATAATTGGGGACTTTGACCTTGTTGTCTCATAAATACAAGGAACTTTCGACACAAAGGATGAAAAGTTGAAACCTTATAGGGAAAGAATCATTAACATGATCAAGGGCTTTAAATAGCTACACTTCAGGGCTCTACATCGATGTCTCAATGACATGGCCAATGCCTTAGCCATAGTTGCATCCTATGTCACAGGGTTCGTCGAACTTGAACCTTGAGGTTCGAAATTCGGCGAATCTCAAAAAATTTGAAATTCGTTCACATTCGTCGAACCTGAAAGTCAAACCTGAAGGCGAACCTCATTCGAATTCGAACCCCATGCTAACCTAATCGAATTTGAACCTCAACGCGAAACTGAACGCAAATTTTATCGAATTTGAAAAAAAAAAATTGAGGTTCGATCTTAGAGTTCCTAGGTTTTATTTAACGGTTTAGCAGAAAAACCATGGGCGCACAATGGTTTTCGGCAACCCTGTTCCCGCCAATTTTTTTGTTTATAAACCATGCCGCTCAAAGGATTTTCCACAAGCTATGAGTGTGATCCTATATGATTTTCCACTATCGAGCAGAGTGTGATCTGTGCAGTGTGAATTTTTGAGTGCATGTGTATTGCTTTTGAGTGCTTCTGTTAGCCGTGAGGATCGATCTGAAGACTGAAGTTTACACTTAGCTCGCAGTGTGACTCTGTGTGCATCTTGCAAACTTGTGCAGTCGAGCGAGTGTGAGTCGTGACTGTGTGTGCGTCTTGCAAACTGGCAGGCTGGCAACCTGCGCCCGGCACCGTGTGACTCGCAAGTTGTAAGTTTGTAACGTAACTTGTGTGTTACAACCGACACCGTGCGACTCGCGAGTTGTAAGTTTGTAATGTAACTTGTGTGTTACAGCGAGCACTGTGTGAGCTGTTGGAGGCTCGAGAGCTTACGTAAACTGTAACAGTAAGTCCAAATTCCATCGCTGACTGCGCCTGCCCAGGTGGCAGGCCCCGAGTTAGTCACGAGTTTGTGGCATGTGCGTTGTGCAAGTTGCAACTACAAACTCCGTGCCGGTGCAACCGAGTCCGAGCCGAAGACTACTGTGGAGTGTCAAGTGCCACTTCCAAGTTTCGAGTTCCACCTAGTCAAGGACGTCCGACCAGCGACAAGGTCATTTGGTCAGCGTGTTGCATTAGAAGGCTTCAAGTTCAGTTGCATTGTAAATTTGTAAGTTCAACTAAATCCTTTGAAGTTTGAATAACCGTTTCTTTCATGACGGATTTTATTTATGTTTATTTTTCTTAAACCCTTTAGGCTTTGCATGCTAGAAAAAAATATGTTGATTCTATAACTATGTTGCACAGGTACCCGCACCCGGGGGTGGGGTTCTCGAACCCGTCCCGGGTTCCCGCACCCAAGTACCGGATTCGGGTACGGGTTCTTCCCAGACGAACCCAGAAGAACCGGGTTCTTCCATGAAGAACCGGGTTCTTCAAAAAAAAATTGGGGTTCTTTTCCTTTAACGGGTTCTTGGGTTCTCGGGTTCTTCGGGTGCTTGAGTTCTTGGGTCCTTCAGGTTCTTCGGGTTCTTCGTGTGCTTGGGTTCTTGGGTTCTTCGGGTTCTTCGGGTTGGGTTCTTTGGGTTCTTCATAAAAAAACTATATTAGAAATTTAATTTTCAAATAATTTTTTTTTATTGAAATTTAAAAAATGATAAGCCATAAACGAATGATATGCCATAGAATATAGAATATATGCCATAAACGAATGATATCATTTTTGGAGCCATTGATGGTCATTGGTCTGGATTGTCCTTCAGAGATGGTTGTAAGGTCTTCTGAATGTTTCTCAAGGAAATTTTCTGCCATCATTTCCAAAGATTACAGTTTCCAAAGACTGTCTTTGTTCACATGCCTTAGCATTGCTCTGTGGGCATGACGTGCTGCTCAAGGGTAATGAAACATTGTAAAAATTTATCAACAGTGATAAGTTTTTCAAAACTTATGAGCAACACAGTATTCTGAAATCATATATGATTATGATATCTCAATATCATAAAAGGAACATTATGGGTGTACAATCCCACAAGCAGAATATCATAGCATATTGGATGTAGCTTTGTGGAAATATTTAATAGGGTGATGACCATAGTTGGAAAAAAAAGGGTAGCTGTTTGCACATTCATGAGTCCCTTCCTACCGCAGGAGACTCTTATGATCAGTTTCTCCATTAGTCTTATGCTATAAATTTATAAAAACAATTTCAAAACTTATGCCCAAGGTTTGTTAGAGTCTCAATGTAAATTATGAATCTCCTGTATTTGTGGATCTTCAATGCCTTTAATATTATATGGCATCGAAACCAGAACTGGAAAAGAGACCTCTTACTCTGTAATTTGAGCCTACAGATTCTTGTAAATCAATTTGGAATGAATTTATGAAACATTCATTCCCAAGCCAAATAAGTTAATAACTATCAAATTATAAACTGTAAATGCACACATACAGGTTCATACATTTTCAGTCAAATAGAAAGTAGGATTGAGACCAGCCATAAGCTGTAATCAGCTGATGTTGTTAAATGGCGATGGGCTATTTTGGAAAATGGC
Source organism: Pinus tabuliformis (assembly GCA_031772625.1). Classification (NCBI taxonomy): domain Eukaryota; kingdom Viridiplantae; phylum Streptophyta; class Pinopsida; order Pinales; family Pinaceae; genus Pinus; species Pinus tabuliformis. The sequence goes on from CM062815.1 coordinate 835,081,495, forward strand.
TAAATTAAGTATCAAAATCTGCCAATTTCTCACAGCATTCTGATAACATCATGTTAAGATTAAAACTACGAAAATATGCCTAAATGAATAAGCGTGTTTTGTGGAAGGGTAAGGCTGCCACTGTTTTAACTTTCTAGGATTGCTTTACCACAGAGCACACCATGCATGGGGCAGGTGGATGATTAGACATCAAGAAAAGTCTAGACCACTATCAGGTTGAGAAGAATCTCCTATGAAAAAATTGTGTTTTTATATGGGAGAGACTAAACATGTTTAAATGATTATCATTAAAGTTTTCTTGTTTAAAGTTGAAAAAATATACAAATTCAAATTTCATATATATTATTAATTATAAATTTATAATTTATAAAATTTAATTATTAAAATTTAATATTATTATATTACCCGACGAACCCACGCACCCTGTTTCCAAAAATGCCGTCCCCGTCCCCGCACCCACGTTTCCTGGCAACATAGTGAATCTATAATATACATAATACAAATACATGGTAGACTGTAGATTTATGCCGACTGGCAACAGATTAATGACGTTGTCTAGATTTTATGGGTTTTAACTTTTGGAAGTATGTATCAAAAGACAAAATCTGAGTAGTTCATCCAGTTCTGCTTCTGTATATCTCTTGCATTTCTTACCTCAAGGCTCAATGTAGATGCCATTTTGACATGCACAGCCAAATTTGTGCCTCTTTAGCTTCTTCCTCTAAATTCACACCTTGAACTATTCTTGGTTCTGCACTTCGCTCCTGGCAACTTTCTCAAGGCTCCATTTGTTAAAATCTGTTGCAAATAAATCTCTCATGGAGTGGAATGACACCATATCTAACTCAGGACACTCCCTTGTCCATCTTATCTTTCCACTAGCACTTGAAAGTTGATTAATACATTATAATTTCATTTCAGTTGTTAGAACTTAGTACTACTTTCATTTCAGTTGTTAGAACTTAGTACTACTGTTCTATGCTCTATCTGTTCCTGTGCTTAATCTGAATCCAGATATGGTTTTAAACTTTTACAATATCTCACTTTTCTTTGTACTCCCTATGTTTTTTCATTTCTTGTTTGTTGTACTGTCTTCCATTTTCTCGTGGGGCCTCCGAAAATTTTCCCAATGAATATGGAACATTGAACTTGTTAGCAGACCAGAGTTTTCTGTGGTTATGTTCTTTCACATCTACAATTCAGTGATAAACAGGCAGTTTTGAGTTCATGCATGGTATGGGTCAAATTTGGACCTGCTGAGTACTTGTGTAATGAGGTTTTCAGGGAAGGGTAATGAGGTTTGGTGAAAAAAGAAAACCCAGAATTCCCAAGTGATTGCAATAGAGGAAGCCATAAGGATCCTACCCAACTATATAAAAGCACCTAGAAAAGGAAACCAATAGTAATTATTATCAGAAAAATACACTATGCAGCATTACAGTATTCGGTTTGAAACAGGTTAATGATTATTTTTCTCATTAATAAATCAGTGAAAATTGCTATATTCAATGATCAATCATACGCTTAAAAATCAGAAACATCATATGGTGAAATGAAGACTGTTTGCCTGCATACATATCCTTGAATGGATTATGGCATGACCAAAAATTAAAATGATCATTCATGATTCTAGCTTGTCAATTGGCACTGATATATTTTGATATAATCGAAGTAGATAAACGAGAATTAAGGTGTTGGCATAATATCTATAGACCATATGCAGTAATAAGTTTGAAACTGTAATGTGTGCTTCTTGGGACACTAACATACCAAGCACTATTTCCTCTAGATGCTGCATGGACACAATAAGGTCCATGATATTTTTCTCTTCATTTCCCCATTGGTATAATTCCTGCCAATGGTATTCTTCCAATTGACCAGCTGTTGGTGGTATTCTTCTTCCTACTTCTAAATTTCTAATTGTCTGAGTACAACAAGTCTCCTGCATTACTAAGTTAGAAATTAGAATTACTTTTCCAAGCTCCATTAAAGAAGCTTCATGGAACAGACTCGTCAATCTGCAATCTTCCTATCCACCTTGCTGGTTTAAGACTTAACTAGTATACTACAGAGTTATAGCTTGAAAGTTGAAACTACAGCACCATTTGTTTATCAAACCATTTTTTATAACATTTATCAATAGTAGTGACTCAACCTCCTATAGTTGTTGAGCATAAAAACAGTGAATTAGAAAATGTGATATGTTTTCCTTAGCAGCCTTATAGAGGAGACGGATAATACTTGGACGTGGCCACCCCCCATTCTGGTTGTTCTCTCAAACATCTGTCTCAGGCAGATGTGTTCCAACCTCTTTTAATTCTTGTTTATAAAACCATTTTTTATAACAGTCATCAATAGTAGTCTAGTACCAATCCAAATTTTTGAACAACATTAGAATTTAGGACTATATGACAGCCTACAGGTCATCATTTATCATCTTAGTTTCAGACTTCAGTTATTTATGGAATCACTTTGGTACAATGAGGTCTCATATGTATGCATAGGGATGGTTTAATCAAGATATTATGTTTTATTTGTATTTGAATTTCACTATTTTATCATTTAACTAAATTTTAATCCTAATATGCCAACAAAAATGCAGATATATTTGTCATGGCACCTCCAAAGTCAATAGCAGAAGGATGGAAATATGTGGAGAAATTGGATGGGCCTCATGGGAGGCGTTTGAAATGCAAGCTATGTAATGATGAGTTTGTTGGATCTTTAACTAGAGTGATGGACCACTTACTTTCTGTCACTAATGGCAAAGGAGGTGGTGTTGATGGTTGCAAGAATGTGCCTGCAGAGCTGAAGGAGACACTTCAGAAAGATTATGAAAATATAAAAAAGGCCAAGCAAGTGAAGGAAAACAAAAGACAATGTGTTCAAACAGAAATTACAATGAATTACAACTCATTTTCTGCACTTTCTTCAAGCATGGTTGGTGTTGGGAGTTCATCTCAGTCAAAGATCAGTAAATCAAGTGGGACAGCTACATTAAATTCTCTTTGGAAGCCCATGCAGAAACAAGAAGTTGATGATGTTGTAGCTGATATGTTCTTTGAATCTGCAATTCCATTTAATGTGGCAAGAAGCCCTTACTTCATCAATGCGTGTAAGATGATGGCAGATTTTGGTAAAGGATATGTCCCTCCTAGTTCTGAGACTATAAGGACCACTCTTTTGAAGAGGTCAAAAGAAAGAGTTACAAACAAATTGCAAAAGATCAAAGACTCTTGGAAGGAAACAGGGTGCACACTTTTATCAGATGGTTGGTCAGATATGAATCATAGACCTCTAATTAATGTGTTGGTTCATTGCCCTAAAAGGGTACTTTTTTTAAAGTAGTTGATGCATCAGGGAATAAGAAGACCTCTGAATTTATTTTCAAGATTTTAGAGGAAGCTATTATTGAGGTTGGAGAAGAAAATGTGGTGCAGGTTATAACTGATAGTGCTTCAAATTGTGTAGGAGAAGGAAAAATGATCATGGATAAATACAAAAAAATATATTGGACACCTTGTGTTGCTCATTGTCTTGACTTATTGTTACATGACTTGGCAAAGTTTCCATGGATTAACGAGACAATTGGGAAGAGGAAACAAATTTCTCACTTCATATTTAACCATCAACTCACATTGAGCTTGTACATGAGTAAAGCATCTAGAGAGTTGCCCAGTGCTTGTGACACCAGGTTTGCCACATATTACATTACTCTCAAAAGGCTAGTTGAAGAAAAAGGGAGTATAAGAGGTGTTTTTTGCAACAATGAGTGGAAAAAGTCTCATCTTTCAAAGGAAGCTAAAGGAAAGGAGTTGGAACAGGTGATTTTAGGGAATGCTTTTTGGGACAATGCTCAAAAGGTCTTAAAAGAGTGAACCAATTGTTGACATGCTTCACATGGTTGATAATGATACCCCTTCCATGGGTTTTGTTTATGAGGGAATGGATCGTGCTAAAGCCATTGCAATATCTTTTAATAATAAAGAAAATGAGTACATTGCAATATGGGAGGTGACTGATGAAAGATGGAAGATGTTGCATAGTCCTTTACATGCAGCGGCTTGTTATTTGGATCCTAGACTCTTTGGGATAGAAAGAACAAATGATGCAGAAGTCATGAATGGCCTTTATGATGCAGTTGAATGGTTGGTTCCTGATCTAGAAGAATGCAGGAGAATTAGAGAATAGCTTCGAGCATACAGGTTGGAAGAGAGAATATTTACAAGGTTTGTGCAGTACAAGATAGGCCTAATATTCCTCCAGGGAGATGGTGGCAGTTTTATGGATCAGAGACTCCTGAATTGCAACGTTTTGCAATTCATATTTTGAGCTAGGGACCAAGTGCCTCTGCTTCTGAAAGGAACTGGAGTAGCTTTAACCATATCTAGTCCAAGAAAAGAAACAAATTATTGTCTACAAGGTTGGAAGACCTTGTTTATGTTCGCAGTGATTTGAAGTTGGCCTTGAGTAGTGTGGCCAAAGATGCATCTAGTTCCTCTCAGCCATGGTTTGATGATGATCCAGTGCCAGAAGAAGATGATATTAGCATTGATGGTGACTCACTAGATGAGCCAAATGTTGGAATTCCATCTATTGATGACTTTGATGATCACCATTCTAGTGCCTTTACTATGCCATCTGCACATGATGATTTAGAGCATTTTGATGATACAAGTAGGCCATAAGTATAGATTATCTATGTTTTTGAATTTCCTAGAACAATTTTATGGATTATAACTACTTGGCATTATGACTTCCTTATTATATTAGCATTAATGGTGACTCAATAGATGAGCCAAATGACGAAATTTCATGTATTGATGAGTTTGATGATATTATGATGACTTTGATGACATTATCATGATCACCAGTCTAGTGGCTTTACTAGGTCATTTTCTCATGATGAATTAGAGCTTTTTGATGTTACAACTTACAAGTAGGCCATAATCATAGATTATCCATGTTTTTGAGTTTCCTAGAACAATTTTATGGATTATAACAAAAATGAGTACATTATGACTTCCTTTTTTAAATTTTGGAAATTAAAGATGTTCTACAATTATGTTTTAATTATGTGATTTTTTAAAACATTACTAGTATTTGACATTATAGACATTCATTTAAATTTTGAAGATTGAAAATTATGTCATTTCTTTTTTCATTTGCAAACTACTATTGTGTATGTTTACATTTAAATAGATGTTAGAATGATTACATTATTCATGTATGTTTACTAATAAGAATTTATATTCATGTGTTTATGGACCGATTTTGAATTTTTTATTATTTTGTCATTCATATATATATATATATTGAAAAATATGTATAGTCGAACCTATATATATATATATATATATATATATATATATATATATTGAAAAATATGTATAGTCGAACCTAATGTCGAACCTCATACGAACCTGATCAGAAAATTCAAATTCGAATCGAACTTAATCGTTGTCGAACTCGAATTCAAACCCGAACCGTGTGACATAGGTTGCATCCACATCCTCAATCATTCGCAATGATATTGCCAAGAAAGGAAAGTGTATAGTTGACACAATCCACAGACCCTCCGTCTGTGACTATGATGATCATTGGCCTATTTTCAAAGACGATCAAGACAAACAATTTCCTTCAAGACCATGAGGATCCCGACAGGAGACGTAAAGATTTAGTAAATAAACAACATTTTGATAGGAATGGCGTTGTCATCACTAAACATGATGACCAAGAATCACCTGATACGTTGGACCTCAATCTTGGATCTGAGACCTCTCCCCAAATGATCAAAATCGAGAAAAACTTATCTAAAGAAGAAATAAATGAGCTCGAAAAATTATTAAGGGAATTCAAGGATGTATTCACTTGGTCCTATGATGATTTGAAAGCCTATAGCCTTGAGGTCATCCAACATACCATTCCTCTCAAGGAAGGTGTGAAGCCTGTTAAGCAAAAATTAAGAAGAATAAACCCCAAACTTGCACCTTTGGTCAAGGATGAACTTCAAAGGATGGTTGATGCAGGCATAATTACCCCTATACGACATTCATCTTGGATCTCTAATCTGGTGATCACTCGTAAAAAGATTGGCAACATTAGGATGTGCAATGACTTTAGGGATCTCAAACGTGTGTGTCTAAAGAACAATTACCCCTTACCAAATATGTAGAATCTCCTGGAAAGGATAACAGGATCCCAAATAATATCATTCCTTGATGGTTTTTCTGGATATAATCAAGTCATTGTAAAGGAAGAAGATCACTTGAAAACTACCTTCACTGCACCATGGGGAACATACATGTACCTTAAGATGCCTTTTGGTCTCCTCAACGTTGGATCCACCTTCCAAAGGGCCATGGATTTTGCTTTTCGAGACCTCATTGGAAAAATCATGGAGATCTATCAAGATGACTTCATTGTTGCCTCTAAAGAAAGATGTGACCATTGCAAACACCTGAGAAAAGTATTTGAGAAATGTAGGCAATATAGCATCTCCCTGAATCCTAAGAAGTCTATATTCGGTGTTGACAAAGGTAAACTATTGGGGCACGTGGTCTCCAAGGATGGGATTAGCATTGACCCTGAAAGAATTCAAGCCATTAAAGACATTTCCCCTCCTAAAGACTAAGGCGCTTTAAGATCCTTTTTCGGCAAGATAAACTTTGTAAGGAGATTTGTACCAAATTTTGTTGAAATCGTTAAACCTATGAATGACCTCCTAAAGAAGGATACTCCTTACTTATGGAACCAAGCAACAAATAGGGCCTTCGAAGAAATTAAGGAAAGAATTGCCTCTGCCCCTATCCTCATTAGCCCCGATTACACTAAGGATTTTATCATATACTCCTTCGCATCTAAGGACATTATCACTGGCATCCTCATGCAAAAGGGCGATGAAGAAAGGGAGAGGCTTGTAGCCTTCATGAGTAAGCCTCTTAGGGATGCAAAAACAAGATATACTATCACCGAAAAACAAGCATACTCTATTCTCAAATATCTTAAGTAGTTTAAGGCCTATGTGGGGTATGGCAAGATATATGCATGTGTCCCTTACCCCGTCGCGAGGGATGTACTATCACAATCCAATTGTCTTGGGTCTAGAGGGAACTAGGTGTCCAAAATCCAAGAGTATGACCTTAATATCCATCCTAAGAAGGTCATCAAAGGACAAGGCTTAGCTGAAATTGTTACCAAGAGTAAGAATGAAGCCATTAAAGAGGGAGAGGAGGAGCAATTATGCGCCACATCCACTGAACTAGAAAACGATGACTGGTACACAGACATTGTTTATTACTTACGCAATCTATCTGCCCCCCTCACCTTGTTGATCACAAGAGAAGAGCCTTGAGACTGAAAGCATCAAAGTTTTGCTTGACCCAAGATGGCCTTGGATGGATGAGTCCTGATGGGGTGATCCTTCGATGCGTTAGCAAGGAAGAGTTTGAGAAGTTGATGAATGAATTCCATGTTGGTTTTTGCGTGGGCATTATGCTTCCTGAACCACTACTCATAAGATTTTGAGGGCATGTTATTACTGGCCCACCATCTTCGCTGACACCCTCAACTTTGTAAAACAATGCCAACCTTGCAAACTATTCACTGGAAAGCAACACCTTGCGACTATACCATGAAAAAATGTTGCCATCGATGCACCTTTCCAACAGTGGAGTTGAGATTTTATCGGTGAATTCAAGACAATTCTAGCAATAGGCATAGATGGATCCTCACATCGACTAATTATTTCACCAAGTGGGTTGAAGCAATACCAACCAAGAAATCAACTGACCAGGTAGTTATGGATTTCCTTGAGGATAAAAGTATTACCAAGTTTGGAGTTCCCGCCAAGATTGTCACTGATAATGCGAATGTTTTTGACTCCATGGCTCTGACATCTCTGTGTAATAAGTATGGCATAATCTTATCACATTCTTCTAACTATTACCATCAAGGAAACAGAGAAGCTGAGTCAAGCAATAAAAACCTCATAAAAGTTATCAAAAGAACTATCAGCAACAATAAGAAGGATTGGGATAGCAAGATCAAGTATGCCCTATGGGCTGACCAAACAACTGTAAAGGCTCCCACCAATTTTAGCCCGTTCCAATTAGTCTATGGTTTTGAGGCCAAAATACCTATCCAAATGCAATTACCCATCCTTGAATGTCTGAAAGTTTTCCCCAATCAATAAAATTCCATACAATCCTGTATTAATTAGATAATTGAAAATGATGAGAATAAAAGGAAAGCTTTAGACCAAATTGGTCGTAGTCATGATAAAATGAAAGTCGCCTTTAAACATAGCTAGTACAAAGCATTCAAACCCAGTCATCTTGTACTCATGTTGGACAAAAGAAGAGAAATACTTCGCATGCACAAGAAGTGGGGCAACCTTTGGATAGGTCCATTCAGGATAAGTGATATGGCAGGAATAAACTCATACCGCTTAGAGAATCCCAATGGAGAGTTTGTTCCCCTCCCTGTAAACGGATAACTCCTAAAGGAGTATTATCCCTAGGCCACTTAATATTATATCATATCATGGTGGAGTAGGATGCATTGCATATTGATTTTGCATTAGAACTAACATCATATGATATTTCTTATGGTAGATTCGATGCATTTAAATTTAAAATTCGCATATTTATATTTTTTTCTATTGATTTAATGGCCTAACACTAAGCATGGGTGATCATAAGAAACCGTGAAAAAACATGTTTCCCTATGGGTTCAATCGTTGATATGTGCAGGTAACAAGTCTACGATAACCAAGATATTGTTAGAGTTCTCGTTACCTCTCGTTCGAGTAGCTTCGTCCGCTTCTTCGAGAGATCACACATCCCAGTTGGAGCCAGATGCTACCCACCATTTTGTGGATGATATCCCTAGGAGAAAAAATTTCTCCAAGATGATCCTCAGTTGGTAGCCAACAGCCACCAACTAGCTCATTGTGCCATTTCTCTGCCACCTGAGTCGGCCATGTGGTCTCTCACCCATCTACCATGATCATATATTTCAAGGTGGTGGCCTCCCAAACCTAAAGGTATGCCTTGTCATTTGGTAATTCAGTATTGTAGTTTGCTTATCATGGACACTTCTAAGCATGGATTAATGGGGGGATTCGGTGGAAAGAATGGGCTAGGTCTGTGCTCTTGTCCCTTAGACCCCTTTTGGATGCCAACCTTGGATTCTAGTCCTGAGGGATCTCTTTTATTGACCATTTGGCTTTAGGGATGGTATTTCATGGGAAATCCTGATTTTGGTTGCGTGGTCCCGCTCCCTCATCCACATATATTGCCCCTTTTCCACTCATTATAACCCCATTCATCATTTCTCCCACCTGGGTCCACATTCCTTCACTGGGTCCAAATAGGGCTAGCTCTCCCCTTCCCCTTGCCCACACCTTGGTTCAAGCTTGGAATGATGCCCCGGAGGTTGATGCAGCTAAAAATAAAAGTAAAAGCATAATTTTCCACATTCAACAAAAAATGTACCATAAAATGCAAAAGATGGTCGAGACAGACACATTTAGCACGTGGGCAAAAGTCAATACATGAGCTCTACCCCATCATCATGGCCATCACCCTGGTTCCTACAAGCCCTATGAGCCTTCTTTATCATTTAGGAACCCATGATTGTCTCAACCCCTGGTGGGCAATGAACTGCCCTACCTTAAAGGGGATATCCACTGCCACATCTCACACATCATGCTCTTCCCCCTTGAGCCCCGAGCAGTTAATTAACAAGAAATCATAAAAAGGCAAAAGGCATATAAAGAAGGGTGGAAAAATAAAGGTCAGGGCACCTCATGTAGCACGATTGCTCCCTCCTATACATTATATACCTAAGTGTGGGCTTCCCTTTTTCTAGCTACCCTTGTACCCCAGCATGTGGCCCACGGTTTCAACTATTCATTCCCTACTCCATTTATCACTTGCCACCACCTTTAAAAGGATATACCTTGGACATATTATCCCCTTTAGAATTAGAAACCACCTAAAGGGATACTTGGTTTATCCCATTTGGAGCTTGGGGACATTAGCACATGCCAACGCCCATTATGGAAGGGCATGCCATTATGAAGTCCCCACTTGTTGTCCATGGTTTGTAAGCTCTTTTACTTGATTTCCTTGATGACTTGTTGTACTGGAAGGCTAGGGGACGCATTGGATATTATGCAGGATTACAAGTGGTTTCCATTTTGGGTTTAGTCTACCTATATGGGGTCCTAACCCTCCAGAGGGATACATTGACACATGTAGGGTGTGTTGAGAGCCATGGGCCTCCACAGCAGTAGACAACACTCCATGGATCCCCAGAGATGTTCAAAGATTGCTTGAGATTCACCTATTGGACGAGGAAGATGCACCTAGTTCAACTTTGCCCAACGAACCCCATAGTTGTGCCCTGCACTTGGCAAATCACCAGGACTTGTATGTTGATGTGGCATCACTTACACCATCATTTGAGCCCTTGTAGATGGACTACAGGCATCTTCGACTCACTGGAGACCCATGAGGTCACTTGTGTGCCCTCACGGCCATTGGGAGCACCACAGGTTTATTATGTGGAGAACAAGGGGTCAACCCCTTGTCCATTACTTTTGGAAGTCCAATTCATCATTTTGGCACTTATGGACTTCATCAGGCCTCTTAGAGAGCCCAACGACATGCATTATTGATTATTCGACCTCTTGGGAGGCTTATTATTTTGTTTATGAGCTAGTTTGGTGGGCTTGTCACCAATAGATAGTTATTTGCACATTATTTTAGTTGATGGGCTAATGTAGGCTCAAATTGAAGTGGAAACTTCTTGATAAACAGAAATATGTGTATAAATATTTTATTAAAAAGATGAATTGACAGATGACGATTGATTACAATGGGGTTCCTGGCTTATATACCGCCATGGACAACCTTTGGGGAAAGGGCATGATATTATGATCGTGCCCTTTCGTCTAATTTAACTTAAAATTAAATAATAAACCTAGACTACCTAATTTTTACATAACATTGCCTTCCACTCGAAAGAATGCTTTGTCCTCAAAGCATAAGTAACGACGGATGTTGTTGAAGAATGATTCATTCTCCCAGAAAGCGTCTTCTTTGGGTAAGTCCTTCCACTTGATCAGATATTCCAAGATGATCAAGGTCTCACACTTTAAAACGTCTTGGATTAATCTCTCAAGTTCCGTTTTTTGGTGATGTGGATATAGGTATGGCTTGATGTTGACATGGTCTGATCCTGCCTTGACTTCTATTGTATGTTCAATTTCTCTATTAGGCGGCTTCTTCTTAGGTAGGTCTTGAAATACTTTTTCACGCTTCCGAATTAGATCTTGTATCTCTGGTTACTCTTCTCTGGTCATATTTGTAGATAACATTTCTAACTGATGACATTGTACTACATAAGCGGGTCCTCCCTTTCGAATCATCTTCATCATCTGAGATGATGATACAATTTGATTTTTTGGTGCTTGGAATCCATGTAATTTGTACTTCTGACCTCCCCATTTAAATTTTATAAATTGTACTTGGTGGTTGGCGGCATAAGTACCTAAAGTTCGTAACCACTGGACACCTAAGACTACATCTCCTCCTCCTAACGGTACTGTGAAAAACGGAGAAGTCTTGAATCTGCAATTTAACCTTATGGCATTTCCCCACCTTTTCAATCTTCTTACCGTCTGCTACCATCACCTTCATGTTTGGTAAGGGAAATGAAAAAATATTGAGTCTCTTTGCCACGGTTGCATCTAAAAAATTGTGTGCTACCAGAGTCAATGAGAACCACCACATTGTTCTTCTTTATGTGTCCTTTTAGCTTTAAAGTTTGAGGTTGTGATATACCTATCATAGCTCATAATGACACTTGCGGAATACTTTCGTCATCTAATTCTGGTGAGAATTCTGGGGCATCTTCTATTTCTTCAATGTCAGAATCTTCATTGGTTGCTTCACAATTATATAGGTTCTTTGGTTCTTTTCCTTTAGCACACCTATGTTTGGGGTCCCACTTCTCACCACAGCGCTTGCATTTACCCTCTTTTATCCTTTGCGTTTCCACATTAGATTTTTCATCTTCACGACGATGTGGTGGAACATATCTTGTATTTTTTTGTGTCCGCATACTAAGGTGTTCTTCGTCTTGAATATGTTTTTCAGATTTTGACCAAAATATTTGTTCAAATTTCTTTTCGGTTGTTTTTGCTTTTCGTCTTGCTACTTCTATTGATGAAATGTCATGCATCTCAAGTTCTACTTGTAAATGGGTTTTGAGTCCCGAGATGTATGACTAAATTAGACGAGATTCTGATAACCCAGGTACTCGTGTTACTAAGGTCTCCCATTCTTGAGTGTATTCGTCCACACTTCCTTTTTGTCATAATTTGATGAGTTTTGAAAAGAACTCTTCTTCCTTTACACCTTGGAATCTTTTAAAGAATGCATCTTTAAATTTCCTCCAGCTAATGACGTGTGTTGTCTTTTTCCACCACATATACCAGTTATATGCTTCTCCTTCCATTTTCATGGATGCATGCCTGAGCTTTTCGTCATCGTCATTGATGTCATATATCTCAAAGTATTCTTCTGCTTTATTTATCCATGCAACATTGTTTTTTTCATTTCCATCGAATTTAGGCGTCTCGACTTTTGCCCTTCGCTGGTATGTTGCTAATGGTTGAGCGAAAAAGGGGTGTTGATTGGTAAAGTTATCCCAGAGTTGCTTGTTTGTAAAGGTTGTGTTACTCGCTTCTTGGTGGGGTGTCACTAATTTTCTTGGGGATTCAACTTTTTCATGAGTTTGTTGACTTCGTTGAATCTGATGAGATGTGTTCTTGATTCTCTTCATTTTCTTTTAGTAGTTGTTCGGGTGTACAATTCATCTTTTTACACACAAGTTTCAGCATTGTTAAGGCATCTTTGATGTTTACTTCTGTTTGGACATGTTGATTTTCCATCTTTATTTCTATTCAATTTGTCGTATCGTGAAGATTTTTGATTTCGTCAGCTTGCTCCCCAAGCTTGATCTGGAATTCATTTAATCTTTTACTGACCTCATCGTGGTTGTTATTAATCTTATGCTCCGACTCCAACAATTTTTTTTGGAAATCCGCCATTGTCATTGTTGACATCGAGTGGGTTTGCGGGGGCGTGTATTTATCTGCCAGCTTAAATAATTTTTTTTTTTTTAATAATCAAAAAATATTATTAAATTAATAATAATATTTTTTTAAATTAATTAATTAAAATATTATTTTAATTAATTAATATTATTCACATATATGTAATAATTTTTTTTAATTATTATATAGTTTTAATTCTATATAATTAAATTAATTACATATAATGTGATACGTAATACTTTTTTTCTTTTTCTTTTTTTTAAATTAATCGAATGAATGGACAGTCACGTCCCAACGGAAATATCACGTTCCGTTGACTGTTCAAACCTTCTTGTCGGACAGGGATGCCGCAAATAATAAAAAACGTGAGTTTACAGCATTATTACCGCAAATAAAAGGAACGTCGGAATTTAGCGTTATCACCACAGGTAGAAGAAAAGTGACAGTTCAGCGTATCCGTAGAGTAATGGAACCGCAGAGCCCAGCGCAAGGGGGCCGAGAATTTCAGCGTTGGTTCAGCGTATCCGCAGAGCCCACACAATGGAAAAAATGACGCAAGCGTCTTGTTGATTCAGCGTGTCACTTCCCTGGTTCTGCTGATGTTTCAGCGTATCACTCAAGGTGAAATACGCACAGCGAGAGCAGTCCAGGCGGGAAGTGCATAGACAAGGTGTCGGCAGTGAGTATGGCAGTGGAAGGTAAGTACAGTGATAGCAGTGGACAAATGCGTGAAACTAGCACAAGCGAAAGGATTCGACCGCTCTGATACCAATGAAGTGGAAACTTCTTGATAAACAGAAATATGTGTATAAATATTTTATTAAAAAGATGAATTGACAAATGATGATTGATTACAATGGGGTTCCTGGCTTATATACCACCATGGACACCCTTTGGGGAAAGGGCATGATCTTATGATCGTGCCTTTTCGTCTAATTTAACTTAAAATTAAAGAATGAACCTAGACTAACTAATTTTTACATAACACAAATTAGGTAATTCGAACTCCTAATGAGTGTATAAATATGAGAGACATGAATTCATTTTGTATCATCACTTGGACTAGATCATTCTCTCTCTTGAGAATTTCGCATTTCTTTCTCAGAGGATGAATTGGAGCATGGATGAATTTTGATGTTTGGATTGGACTTTCTTATCTTGAAGCTTCTTTATTGGTTGATGGTTGGATATGCTCTCTTACATGTAAGTACACATTTTTAATGCTATTCTTGTTTAATTTGCCATATGCATTGGAATGGGATTTTCACTATACTAGGGCTAATTGTTGTATTGCATAATTGCGAAATTGTTGAATTATTGTTTCTATATAGCATCTCTCAATGTATGGGCCATGTATGTTGAATGAAATCTCCTAGGGATAATTCTACCATTGAATTTATCTTGATAAGCCATCTCTTTTTGCAAAGCGAAGTATAAAGCTTTAAGGTCACTTCTTCTTGCCCTAAAGGCCAAGCGAAGTAGTCCTTGAGGCCTACTTAACCGAGAAATGAAGTCCTTTCTCATCATTCTCCTAGACTCCATTCTCCCCAAGGGATTAGACACTGGTCTAGCAATAGGTGGTCACTCAAACAACCATTTGTATTCACCTTTCCCTCTTCATTCTAGGTCTAGCTACTCTGGGACACCTAGGGCATCACTTTCCTGGGAAAGTAGCCATAGAAAAAGTTTGATCTCCTAGCCTCTACTATGTTCATATGTCCTTAAGGTCTCCTCCAAATTTGAAGAGATTCCAACAATGGGATTGTGAGATATCCCAAGCCCTAGCTCTGAGATCAACCTTTGCCTTGGTGTTTCCTGTAAAAATTTATGTTTTCCCACCCCGGTTTTCAGTTTCACCTTATTTCTCCCATGTAGTTAAATGCCCATTCCCATAACCATACATTTAACAGACTGAAAAAAATAAATATGGCTGAAAACACAAATTCTGAAAATTTTTCAGAATGCTGGAAATTGCAGAAATAAAAATCAGCAATTAAAAACAGCCATTAAAACACATTAAAACACTGATATTTTTTGTCAACTTGACCCTGGAAAAACCCCCTACAACTCTTGGGGAAAACCAGTTTGAGAGCTCTTCTTTATTTTTGAAAATTGCCTTTTTACAGTGAGAATTATTCAGCAAAAAATCAGCAAGCAAATTTACAACTTATTTCCTTTCCCGTGCCTCACAGCAATTTGAAAATTACAGCAAACAGGACAGCAATAAATGCTGTACGACCTCCGTTTTGTGTGCAGAAAAATCAGCAAACTGCTCCTCGATGTTTGTGCAAAAATCTGCCTTTCACTATGTGTTGAATCAACTGTACAAATCTGCTCAACTGCTACCTTGGAATGTGTGCCAAGCTGTTGTCTCCTTCTCCTTCCTGCTCAGAAATCTCTCTTGCTCTCTTGCTCTCCTTCTCCCAATCTGCTCATGAAAGAATGAATGACCTTTTTTCTCATTTTCCTCCTTTAATATAACTCCAAGTGACTTTTGGGTGATCCAAGTGACTTTTCGGTGATCTCTAAATCCAATGGCTGAAATAGATTTAGATCAATGGTTGAGATTAAATGCTCATTTAAATCTCACTTTCTATTTTTTTAATTCACCCCACTTTAATAAAGACCCACTTAGTCATTTATTTCCAAAGTCACTTTTCCTTTCTAATTTTTCATTGACTTTATAAAAGTCACTTTAAAATTAGACTTAATAACTTTATCACTTAAAGTCACTTTTAAATTAGATTTAACTTTATAAAATTATAAAGTCACTTTAGGAGAAAAATTAAATTCTTTTGGACACTTTTCCCTAGGCCAAAGATCAAAGCCTAAGGGAACCACCTGTCCTCCGGTACCAAATTTCAACACTCCCTCTTACCGAGGAAGGTGTTCCTCACCACACCCATCTTGTCTCTGAAGTAGACATGCTTGCCCCGTGGTAAGGCTTTGGTAAGGATATCTGCAACCTGCTCATCAGTGGAAATATACTCAAGCTTCACAGCTCCCTTCTGAACATAGTCTCTGATGAAATGATATCTGATCCCGATATGCTTTGACCTGTCATGAAATACTGGATTCTCCGTGAGTTTAATGCAACTCTGATTATCACAGTAAATCACTGAAGGTCTCAACGGCTGACCAAATAAGCCAAACAACATCTTGTGAAGCCAGATAGCCTCACAACTAGCTAGACTAGCTGCCATATACTCTGCTTCCGCTGAACTCAGTGCTACTGACTGATGCTTCCGGCTGAACCATGACACTACTGCTGAACCCAACCCAAAACAACACCCTGAAGTGCTCTTCCTATCAGAAGCACAACCTGCCCAATCAGAATCAGTGTATCCTGCCAATCTCACTCCATCTCCCTGCCTGTAGTCCAGACCATAATCCACTGTCCCCTGCAAGTACCGCAAAATGTGTTTTGCAGCCACCCAGTGAACCTTCCTAGGCTCACACATAAACTGACTCATCGTGTTGACTGCAAAACAGATATCTGGTCTAGTGTTGACCAAATACATCAAGGAACCAATCAGCTGCATGTACAATGTGGGATCCACCAACTCGGAATCCGAAGAATGAAGCTTCTTCCAGTTGGTGATCATCGGTGTCGACATGGGTCTACAATCCTCCATGTGGAATCTGCTAAGGATGTCCACAATATACTTCCCCTGCCCCAAGAAGAAATGCCCCTCCTCCTGCCACACCTCCAAACCCAAAAAGTAATGCATCAAGCCGATGTCCTTCATCTCAAACTCCGCCGCAAGATCTCTCTTGCAGTGCTCTATAAGTCTCTCTGCACCTGTAATGATCAAGTCATCCACATACAGCACCAGAATGAGAGGCTCCTCACCAATCACAATAAAGTAAAGGTTCGGATCTGCCTCACTTGTGAAACCCATCCCCTGCAAGTATGCATCTATCCTGGAGTACCAAGCTATGGGAGCTTGCTTCAGGCCATAAAGGGCCTTCTTCAATCTGCACACATGGGACTCCTTCCCATGCACCTCAAAGCCCTGTGGCTGCTCTATGTACACCTCCTCCTGTATGAAGCCATTGAGAAATGCGGTCTTCACATCCATCTGGTGGATCTTCCAACCCATCTCTGCTGCTATCGATATAATGGAGCGGATCGAAGTATATCGAGCCACGGGAGCGAAGGTCTCCTCATAATCAACTCCCTCTACCTCGGAGAACCCTCTAGCCACAAACCTCGCTTTGAATTTCTCAATGCTGCCATCTGCAGCATGCTTTACCTTGTAAAGCCATCTGGAAGTAACCACGGATTTGCCCTCAGGCCTCGGCACCACCTCCCAAACATCATTCTTCATGATAGAAGAATACTCCTCCTGCATGGCCTCTCTCCAGAACTGCTGGCTAGCTGCCTCCTCATAGCTAGAAGTCTCAGAGTCAAGGATGTTGGTAACCATCGCCATATAGCTACAGAACCTCTCAGGTGGTCTACTCTCTCTGACCGGCCTCTTCGGCTCAGCAACAGATGTGGCATCTCTCAAGGTGTCCTGAAGCCACTTGGGCTTCCTCTTCCCTGAGCATGCTTCTCCCATAGGAGAATGAAACTCCTCCTCCTCATCACCATCAGTAGCCTGAACTCCTGACTGTCTGTCTGTTGTCCTCCTGCCTGCACCTGAACCTGTAGAAGCTGAGGTACCGTGTGAACTGTCCATTAGTGGACTCCCTAGTGAACTGCTCTGTGAACTGCTAGGAGCACCACCCCTCTGGCTCGGCGAGCCACTGCTCACTGATGGACCTGACATCCTCATAGATGTACCTCCGAATCCTCCTGATCCCTGCCCACTGGATCCCTGCGACTGACTCAACTGCTGCTGAGGGTCTGGCTGATCCAGATACTCTAACTCCCGTGACCTCCTAAAGGCCCTGTCCTCCTCGAACTTCACATCCCGTCTGACAACAACTCTCCTCTGTGCAGGAATGTAAATCCGAAAGGCCTTTGAGGTCTCACTGTAGCCCACAAAGATACCCTTCTCTGCGGTGGGCTCTAGTTTGGTCCTCTTCTCCTTGGGTATATAGGAGTATGCAATGCATCCAAAGATATGAAGATGACCAAGATCAGGCTTCTTCCCAGAGAAAGCCTCCTCCGGAGTCATGTGCCCCAAGGCACGATGCGGACTCTTGTTCTGCAAGTAAACAGCTGTGTTGCAGGCCTCTGCCCACAAGAACAATGGCAACCCCTGATCATGTATCATGGCTTTGGCAGCCCCTATGATGGATCTGTTCTTCCTCTCCGCAACCCCGTTCTGCTGGGGGTTGTAAGGAACAGTAAACTCCCTCCTAATGCCTGCCTCCGCACAATAGTCAACAAACTCTCCAAGGGTGTACTCTCCTCCATTGTCCGACCTCAAGGACTTGATCTTTCGACCTGTCTGAGTCTCCACAAGAGCTCTGAACTCCTGAAACCGCTTGAAGACCTCACTCTTGGTCTTCAAAAAATAAATCTAGGTCCTCCTAGAGTGATCATCAATGAATAACACATAGTACTCATATCCACTCAAGGAAACATGAGACATCCGACCGCTCACATCGGAATGAATCAAATCAAGTATCCCCGTCGCTCTGCTGTCACTGCTGGGAAAAGGGGATTTGGCAAATTTGCCCATCACACAACCTCTGCAAGTCTCAAAGTGATCAGTACTGAAATCTGGCACACCTGTAGTGATCTCCCGCAATGTCCTCAAGGCTCCATGATACATGTGTCCCATCCTGCGGTGCCAAATCTCACACAGCTCAGAACTACTAGCTCTGCTGTCGGTACTACTGCTCAATGCCAAAAGGGGCTGGAATGCAAACTTGTACACCTTTGCATGGCGTACACCTATCACTCTAGCTGAATCAGCTGGAGCGTCCCTGGGATACATCAACACCTGTCCTCCCCTGAACAGTACCTCATATCCTCTGTCCTCCAAAGCTGAGACGGATATGAGGTTCTTCCTCATCCCTGGCACATAAAGGACCTCTGACACCTTCAAGGGAGGTTTGGACTCCCTCTGAAATGTCACTGTCCCCACCCCGACTGCTCTAACAACTCTATCATCACCGAGTACTACCTCAATATCAGTCCCACTCTCTGAAAGCTCTGAGAAGTACTCCCGGACTCCTGTCATGTGACGTGAAGCCCCACTGTCCACATACCAGATACCTGAAGATGCTCCGCTAATCGAGGGAAAAGCATGCTCCCTCTGAACCTGTGTGGCAGGTGATCCTGTACTAGAGGACTCACACGTAGTGAACGCAAACTCTCGGTCAAAACGACCAGCAAAGTCCTCAATCTCTGCTGAAGCTGCTACGTCCTGGTTCTTCCCCTTCTTCTTCTTCTTCTCCGGACACACAACTGCATAGTGTCCCATCTTTTGACAATTCCAACACTTCACCTTGGAATAGTCCTTCTGTGAGTTACCCTGTTTACCTTTACCTTTGCCTTTGCCCCCACCACTGCTTGTGGAAGCCTGCTTCTTCCCTTTGCCTTTCTTGCCTCCTGCCACCAGTGCTACGTCCCCATCCTGCTCAGCTGGCTTGGCTGCCCCAAGCTGTCCTTTCCTGATCTCTGTCTGAATACAATCATCCCAAAACCTCTCCCATGTGGGAAGGGTCTCACGTGCACAAACCCCATCAGCAAAGTTCAACCATGAACGGGGGAGGCCATTCACTGCAATACGCACCAACTCAGTGGATGGAATGGCCTCTCCAATCGCTGCCAACTCATCTCTCACATTGGTAATCTTTGTGAGATATCCAGCTGCACTATCATTCCCCATCTTAATGTTCTTCAGCTTCTCCTTCAGGACCATCTTCCGGTTCTCATTGGTACTCTGGTAGAGATTGGACAATGTTGTCCACATCTCATGGGCATTGCTCTTTCCTCTCACATGAGGAATGCAATGGTCTTTGATTCCGTCTAGAATCAGCCTCTTAC
The DNA here is from genome assembly GCA_031772625.1 of Pinus tabuliformis. NCBI lineage: Eukaryota > Viridiplantae > Streptophyta > Pinopsida > Pinales > Pinaceae > Pinus > Pinus tabuliformis. Next base: position 835,101,573 of record CM062815.1, read on the forward strand.
CCTTATTGTTCTTCTTTTTATACTCAGCCAACTGAGTAACATCAGTGGGCACAACAACAGGGTTCTGTGCGGTATGCACCATGATATCCCAGACTTCTGCCTTCTCAAAGATACTCTGCATTCTCTCCTTCCAAACGCTGTAATTTATATGCCCATCCAGCCTATCCTCCACCCTCAATCCCAATGACATCCTGCTGTCCTAAAACTGAAAAATAGCACTGCTGTAGTAAAGATAAAACTGTTGTTTATGAAAAAATCAGCTTGCTGGAATTTTCTGAGTGAAAAATCAGCAACTGTAATTTTTCCTTTTGATGTCCCAAACTGCGCTTCAGCACTCAACCTCTGATACCATGTAAAAATTTCTGTTTTCCCACCCCGGTTTTCAGTTTCACCTTATTTCTCCCATGTAGTTAAATGTCCATTCCCATAACCATACATTTAACAGATTGAAAAAATTAAATATGGCTGAAAACACAAATTCTGAAAATTTTTCAGAATGCTGGAAATTGCAGAAATAAAAATCAGCAATTAAAAACAGCCATTAAAACACTGATATTTTTGGTCAACTTGACCCTGGAAAAACCCCCTACAACTCTTGGGGAAAACCAGTTTGAGAGCTCTTCTTTATTTCTGAAAATTGTCTTTTTACAGTGAGAATTATTCAGCAAAAAATCAGCAAGCAAATTTACAACTTATCTCCTTTCCCGTGCCTCATAGCAATCTAGAAATTACAGCAAACAGGACAGCAATAAATGCTGTACGACCTCCGTTTTGTGTGCAGAAAAATCAGCAAACTGCTCCTCGATGTTTGTGCAAAAATCTGCCTTTCACTATGTGCTGAATCAGCTGTACAAATCTGCTCAACTGCTGCCTTGGAATGTGTGCCAAGCTGTTGTCTCCTTCTCCTTCCTGCTCAGAAATCTCTCTTGCTCTCTTGCTCTCCTTCTCCCAATCTACTCATGAAAGAATGAATGACCTTTTCCTCCTTTTCCTCCTTTAATATAACTCCAAGTGACTTTTGGGTGATCCAAGTGACTTTTGGGTGATCTCTAAATCCAATTGCTGAAATAGATTTAGATCAATGGTTGAGATTAAATGCTCATTTAAATCTCACTTTCTATTTTTTTAATTCACCCCACTTTAATAAAGACCCACTTAGTCATTTATTTCCAAAGTCACTTTTCCTTTCTAATTTTTCATTGACTTTATAAAAGTCACTTTAAAATTAGACTTAATAACTTTATCACTTAAAGTCACTTTTAAATTAGATTTAACTTTATAAAATTATAAAGTCACTTTAGGAGAAAAATTAAATTCTTTTGGACACTTTTCCCTAGGCCAAAGATCAAAGCCTAAGGGAACCACCTGTCCTCCGGTACCAAATTTTAACATTTCCTAGGCTAGTACCTCATAGGATCAATTTGACACCTCTAGGTGAAAACTCTGGTTTTGATCCTTTCCCCTTCCTTGTCTGGGTTAAGATCATCATTGGTTGCTAAACTCCCTCCCCTTAACCTAGGTTGGGTCCACTTGGTCTCATGTGGTCCCATACCTTTGAAAAGTTAATTCTTCAAGAACCACTTGGGAAACCAAGTTCAATAAGGATTTTAGGGATTGGGAAACTCCTTTGCAAGACACATTCCTTAAACCTAGCCCTTAAATCCTCACCTCCTTCTCCTAGAAAGCTTTGTACCTTGCTTTGAGAGCAAGCAAGCTTCATCCTTGACCCCTTCTAGGAAAATGATCATTAAAGTCACTTCACATCCATTTGTTGATTCATCCTTCACAAGTGACCTTCCATATACTAGGTCTCCTCCCATTGGTGAAAGTCCGTAAATAGTAGGGAGTCTTAGCTGAGGTGACAGTGGGCTAAGCGTCCATTGTTGCCCTTGACCTAGCAGTCATCCCTTTAAGAGTCCCTTTTGGCCCCCTGCTATTCTAAGCAGTAACAGGCATCACCAGTGATTGCATTGTTCCCCTGAAACATAGGATCTTATCCAAACCGGTATCTAGCAAATTATGGGATTGCCCCTAGATATTAGCAAAGTTGCAAGGCCTGTGGAAATCCATGAAGTCTTGGCCGACAGGATCAGGGAAAAGCAAGTGGATATCAGGGAGGGCTTCCTGTCCAAGAAAGATTAAGTGCTTACTAGAATGTAATTTGTTTAACCGAGCTCTTAGAGCCTTTTCAGGATCGGGAGTGGGGTTAACCAAGCTACTAGGATTTCTTCTAATATAAGCTCTTGTAAATGAATGAATAAGTGGAATCGCCACCCAAGCCGGAAACTAACCCAAATGTCAAGGTGCCAAGGTGCAAATAGAAAGGTGAACAAGGTGATGAGAAGATTAGTGAAGGAATGAAGAATGAGAGGATGAAAAGATAGAAGAGGGTAATGATAAAGTGTCGTAACGCCAAGGACCAAGAAATTGATTCCCCGGCAACAGCACCAGAAAATGTTGTCACCCAAACTGTATAGGTAAGATGCGACAACGCTCAAGACGAGGGCTATCACTTTGGTCTCCGCCATCTCCGTTCTAGTTGTCTCCCTACATCAAGCTATGGGAGCTAATCGCTATAAAATGTAAAGATGGAAGATTTGTTGGCAACCAACAAATCCGGGAGACACAACTGAATGGCCTAGCAACTTAGTTGATTTAGCAAGTTAAATGATTTGATTAGATTATCATGGAAGACGCCTTAAATGGTAGCTACCGAAACAAGATTCTACCTCAGTCCTAGAACATAGAGAACATCTCTGAGATGAAGAGGATTACCTGACTCCCTCTGAAAACTAACAGTACCAACTCCTCTAGCTGCATACTGACCATCATCTCCTAGCTCAATCTGAAACTGCATGTCCTTCTCCTTCAAGTGGCTGAAACTCTTCTTGTTCCCGGTCATGTGGAAGGATGCTCCTGAATCAATATACCATATACTGCTATCTGCTGAGCTTGCCATGCAAGCAATCAATGAGAAATCTTTCTCAAACTGGGCAGAAAAAGCATCTACCTCCACTGACCTTTCTCGCTACTATTTCAACAAACAATTGTAAAACCTATGGTAATTTCAGCAGTATTTTAATATGCTGTCGTAGAAGTTCTCTGGGATCCCCAAGCTGAAGTTTTCAAGTACCGTTATGACCTTCATCCAACAAACCCATTGCATCAGTGAAAACTGTCCATGGCCCTCACCTATGTTCCAGAAGCTGTCATAAATACGAATTTTGCCAAATCTGGACCAGATTCAATCTCATTCCTCAAACACAAACAGATATCAAGTGAAAAAGAATCCCAAGAAAATGCATGAAGAAAGTCTCAGAACAAATGTTGTAACAAGTGCACCAAACTCAAGTAAAACACAACTAGAGCTCTGCAAAAATCTCATAAGTTCACAATAACTGTGGACTGTAACTCACTTACATTTTAAGAAAATTAGGAATAAAAATATAAACAAACAAACAAAAGCGGAAAGTTATTCCTCCATCATAGTACACAGCATGAGTTCTTAGCTTTTAAGTAGCATTGGCAGGATAGCTGTATTTCCAAAATCATTTTGCTGTAATATAAACTACAGAAACAAAGTTAATCTGATTGTATTACATTTAAGCCATCATAATACACAGCATGAATTCTTGAGTAGCATTTTCACAATAGCTGTAATTCCAAAATCCATTTGCACTCATAGAAACTACAGAAGCAAAGTAGATCCGACTATATTACATATAAACCATATAATATAATGAAATGAGTTTGTAAGGTTAAGATTACCTGACATCTGAAACATACAGGTTGATCATGGTTGAAGACCATTTGCTCGCAAAGCTGATTAATATATGCAACAAAGATACAAACACGTCATCATAAATAAATAGTAGAGTAGTGAGTTTCCATCCATTAAAGTGTAAACCACAATGGCCATGGGATAGTTCAACTGCATGATTCTTGGATGTGATACAGCTATTAATTCTATAATATAATGTTAAAAAGTGGTTCAATGCAACAAGTAACCAGATTCTTGTTTGTTGAAAATCAAAAATGCTGTCAATCAAGCTAAAAGCAGTCTTGAAAAGTAACTTGGGTAAGAGTAAGCTTAGCAAGTGAACTTAAAGCAAATCAGAAACCAGAAATGCCAACCTGGAACCAAAATTTTGTTTCTGTGCCCGTTTCCGAATCATTTTGTGAAATTTTATAAAACCTGCATCACATTACACACCAGACAGAGACCCATCACATATTGATAGCCAGCAGAAACGGCACATTCACCTATTTGAGGTCGAACACTTTAACTGCAATGCTATATTAAATCAACCTAAACTCTACAGTGGATGAATTGTTTTAAGTTAAAAACATGAAACATCATTGACTTCTTCAACACAGGTTATAATAGAAAAGTTCCTACATCCAAAAATGACATCTTCCAGGATTACCCCATCTGCAATTGATTCAGTACACTACACAAATGAGTAAATAATATACTAAGTTAATCTGGCTACTAGTAGCCATGGAAATTTATAAGATTCACCATGTGCATAGGTAAGGATGAGGCTAGATTCCAGGAAAGTAAAAAGATATTGAGTTTTTTCATACCTTCCTTAATGGATTACCCAATGAGAGACATGGTTGAATAATTCAGACCAACACTGGGAACAAAACCAAATTATATTTTAAATATCGTGTTTCCCACAGCCAGCAGGAAGCAGAAATGCCAATTCCCCATTTGATCAAGATGGCTTCACTCACTCATTAAACTCATTTATTAGCAATTTTTTTCCTGATGAACTACTGCACAATGAGAGTACATTGATTGCAGAGCTGAAGTTATACTATATAGTAATTGTTCAAGCTAAGTTCCCTTCACTGTTTACCAATGATCAACTTAATCTATAGTTGGGTGCTCCATTCTAATATGGACCTTCAAAGACGTTGATTAGCTGCTAGCAGTTCTATATGACAGCACTATGATCATTAGCCACTCAGCATTTAAAGGCTCCCTGGCAAGTTTTTAGTTCAAACCGATGCTTTTGGTTATAAAATCCAATGCAAGATGGTGAGTGTTAAATTTAGGAAACAATGGTATGTTCTATGATTTAGAGCAATTTTACTTCAAAATCTCTACTAGACCAATATACATAACAATCACATCATCATGAGAGTAAAATGCAGATAGAACATAAACATAAACAGTAGAGGACAAGCCAAGACAAGAGGACACAAGATGTGGCACCAGCCAAGGACAAACCCCAATGTGGGGAAACCCTTGATCAATTCTTCTTACATATTCTTCAATAGTTTAGCAGAGAGGGAGAAATAGAGTACCATGATTTGAAGTCAATACTGACTTGCCAAAATAGGAGATCTGACATCAAAGATCTTAACCATGAAGATGACACTATGAAATTGCAATTCTGGCACCAAGGACTTCAATTCTGAATACTGGTTAGGGCATACTTGTCAGAATAAGTCAGCCCTAAAAAAGTGCTCCAACAGTCACCTAAAGGACTGCGGTGCCCTTCACAAGACCCTCCTTCCTTTGCTGCATCACAGGTTAGGGCATACATATCAGCCCTCTAATTTTCAACTGATTTCAGCATGTCAAGCCTCTAGGGCTACAGTTTTCCAAGGTGAGACCCTTCCACCACCACGCTGCTCCTTGCTGGCTGAATAACCCTCAACGCAGCACTTATAACAGCCTCATGTTGTTGGCTATGGCCTGCGGCCTAGCACAGCAACTTGCTGTAGCAACAGACCCATACAAACACCCTCAACAACTGCGTTTATCCTTCCATTATCCACGGCCTAGACAACTCTTCTTGCTGGCCCTAATCCGCATTTAAGACATCCCTCATTATACCTTGAAACAGTCCTTTCTCCTCCACGCTGTCACCTATGTCAACCAGAGAAACCATGTTGATCATTAGGCTTGTTGTACACTGTCTTTTAGGTCTCCTTCTTACTGCGGTTTAGCGCCAATACTGTCCTGCAAACCCAGCCAAAGAACAACCCTTAACATAAGAAAAAATAACCCTTCAAATGTTCCATGATATCCCTGCAGTTCCTGCGGCCCAATCACAGAAGTACGCTGATCTTTTTGCCCTCTTCCACGCTGTCCTTTGGCTTCTCCTTGCTGCGGCTTAGGCTCACATTTTCTCCCCCGAAAATTTCAGAGGTATATGGCCTTATTGGATTGATTCGAATGAGAGAGAAAGCACCTCTATATATACCAATCGGTGGGGGTCAAGAGACGCGACTATTGGATTAGGTGAGCCAACATATAGAAGAGGCTGATCTTGATAATTTGACCATAATCAAAATAAATTCATAACTTCATTTGTACATGTTGAAGTTTCTAAGTCTACCAGTTAGAAACCCTCCATGCACTTCACTGATTTATTCCTACCTACTTGTTCCATTACTTAACAAGTTATTTACAATGTAAGTACTGAAAATAAACACTAGTGCATGCTCAACATATTACAGATCATCAACTGAAGGAAACAGAAACAAGCACACAAAATGACACCGTTATTTTTGGACCAATGTCCCCGGAAAAACCCAATGTGGGAAAACCAGTGCAGCGATCTGAGGGTTTTCTTATTAAGTAATTTCAGAGTACAATCTGGGTGCCAAATACGGCTTACCCAACAGAGAATGCCCTTGGCAGTAGTACCTCTTAGTCTAAGACAAATGTCCCGGCTGAAACCCCGGATAAACCCTCCGGCAACTCCTCAACTCCAATCTGCCCCAAAAACCCCAGCGTTTGACTTTCTGGACTACGTCAGCCTCTCTCTGCCCAGCGTTGGCCTTGTGTCACCCTGAATGGACCTGCGTCAGCCTCAAGAGGCCTTGCATCACCCTGAATGGGCCTGCGTTAGCCTCAAGAGGGCCTACGTCAACCTCAGGAGGCCCTGCGTCAGCCTGCTACCCCTTTGCGTCCACAATGCTGGCCTCTTTGAAGCACTGTGCAGCTCCTGGCTGCCTCTGCCTGGCCCTGCGTGAGCCCTGGCTGGTTCTGCATCACTCTCCCTGGCTCCTACATTGATCTCCCGCACTATCTCTGCCTCTCTGTCTCTCTGTACTCACCGCCCCTCAGCTGCAACTTCGATCATTGATTCTATCTCTCTTAGCAAACCCCGCTCTAGAGATTAGAATAACTGATCATCTGGTGTGCTCTCCAAGTGACCCTCAAGCCTCCTCTTATACTTTTCTCGTTGACATATCAACGACCGAGATTAAGTCCATAATCAACGACTAAGATTAGATCTGGCTTGATCCATGTCTTTTGGACCATTCTAACACAGTTTTATATTAATCCACATTAATATTTTAATTTCCCTAAGTTTAGACTTAGGGACTCCATTAAAAATATTAATTATTTTAATATTTCTCAAACTATTTAGAATCTGCCCAAACCCTTTCAAGATATTGGAGATCTCATGTGCCCCAACCTCTCCACCAAATTTTGTGGCTAGAGCACATCCGATGCTACCCCAAATCAACACTCCCTCTTAGTGAGCATTGTGCTCTAGCAATACTCCTGACTGAGTATCACCCTGATCATCCAGCATCGGTCCCTGTGTTGATGCTAGGCCTGCTGCCCATCATCCTCTGCACTACGATATCCTATACTGCTGCCCATGGCTCTGCCACTGCCACTACTGCATCTATACGACAGCTCCCTCTGCATCTGTGTTGCTGCTCATGGCTCTACCACTGCCACTTTTGCATCTGCATTGCATCTCCTCTCATCATGTTGCATCGTGCTACCCACTGCTGCACTGCAACTTAGTTACTGAGAAGTAAGTAACTGATCTCCCAACTCTGACCTCTCTGTTGGGCTAGAAACACCCACTGATGCTGAAGCTCCCTCTGTCGCTGACAAGTGCTCCCTCTCTGACCTCTGCGTTGTTGCAACAACTCCCTGCATCTCGCACCGTTGCACACCTCTCTGTGCCATCCTGCACTGGTGCAACACTCCCGTGCCTCTCGCACTGTTGCAGTCTGCTAGCCTTGCACTGTCCCGAGAATCCTGCATTGTAGCTCTCTTTGCTACTCCATCCGCATCCATCTCTACCCACATCAGTCTGTCCTGCTACTCCTCTTCGGAGCTCCCGTAGCAACGTCTAATCCAAGAGGCTGGGTACCTCGAGGATCCTGCCCCTCATCGCCTGTAGTCCGCCTAACTACAGCTCGATGTCTCCCCACTCCCGCTCAAGTGGTGCGTGTGCACTCATGGCACAGTCATTGTCTGTATCCACTCCCTTCTTTGCCCTTGCTGGCACTGCCTTAGTCTCGGAAGACTCCCCCTTACTCTTCTTCCTTGGACACTAGGTCGCATAATGACCTAGCTCCCACAGTGGAAGCACTTGATCTTGGAGAGATCCTTCTTCTTCCGCTTTTCTTGCTTTCCCTCAGATGCTAGGGAAACATCTTCCTCCTCCTCCTTTTTGACTCTGATCCCCTTACTGCTGCTTCCTGCCTTTGTTTGTTGTCTGATCTCTTCTTGGCGAAGAGCCACCCACATCTCCTCCCAAGGTGGAAGGGTCCCTCTGCCCAGCATACTCTGGACAAAATACCTCGCAGTCTGGAAGGCCAGAATCTTATCCATACTTGATAGAAATCGTGTTAAGCACTTCGCCTTGAGGATGATAGCAATCCCAGTTGACCCAGCTGATCACAACAAGTACGAGGAGGCAATGGCAAGGGCCAAGAGCATCATCCTTGACGGGGTCAAGGACCATGTAGTACCACACATTGCCGAGAAGGAAACGACATATGAGATGTCGGAGGACCTAAAGAAATTGTACCAACTGTTGAAGTTTCTAAGTTACTTAGTTAGAAACCCTCCATGCACTCTATCTAATTTACTCCTACTTGTCTCTGAGTCTCGATTTCCCTCCTAGAAATCCTTCTGCCAATGTCGAGATGCCCCCTACTCTGATCGTCTGTGCAACTGCACCACTGATCTGAATTTCTCGGCTAAAAACCGTCAGTAGAAACTCCCTCCTCCTTGCCCTGTTAGGTATTGTTCTGACTACAGTACCCCACCAGCTCCACTCTGCAAGTTTCCCACAGCCTCCTAAACCCCAGCAACCTGAAGGTAAGAGCTCCTAAGCTCTACGCAATCCAGGCACCAGCAACTCGGCCTCCTCAGCCAACTGCGTCAACCCTCCTAGCTTCTGCGTGAGTCTCCCTTTGCCTCCCTTAGCCTCTGCACTGCCTCTTCCTGGCACACCCCTGATGACGCAGACACTGTGTCACCCTTCCCTTGTTGTTGCTCTGCTAGAAACAGTTTCTGTCACTCGGGACAGCTGTTTTCTGTTGCTATTGCTCCGCTTGGCTAATGTCCTCAATTCTCCTATGATCTGCAACCACGCTCTGATACCATGTTGAAGTTTCTAACTCTACCAGTTAGAAACCCTCCATGCACTTTACTGATTTATTCCTACCTACTTGTTCCATTACTTAACAACTTATTTACAATGTAAGTACTAAAAATAAACACTAGTGCATGCTCAACATATTATAGATCATCAACTGAAGGAAACAGAAACAAGCACACAAAATGACACCGTTATTTCTGGACCAATGTCCCCGAAAAAATCCAATGCGGGAAAACCGATGCAAATATCTGAGGGTTTTCTTATTAAGCAATTTCAGAGTACAATCTGGGTGCGAAATCCGACTTAGCCAACAGAGAATGCCCTTGGCAGTAGTACCTCTCAGTCTAAGACAAATGCCCTGGCTGAAACCCCGGATAAACCCTTCGGCAGCTCCTCAGCTCCAATCTGCCCTAGAAACCCCAGTGTCTGCCTTTCTGGACTACGGCAGCCTCTCTTTGCCCATCATTGGCCCTGCGTCACCCTGAATGGGCCTGCGTCAGCCTTCTGGCCCTTTGCGTCAACAACATTGGCCTCTCTGAAGCATTGCGCAGCTCCTGGCTGCCTCTGTGTGGCCCTGTTGAGCCTTGGCTAGTTCTGCGTCACTCTCTCTGGCTCCTGCGCTGATCTCCCGCACTATCTCTGCCTCTCTATCTCTCTGTACTCACTGCCCCTCAGCTGCAACTTTGATCACTGATTCTAGCTCTCTTAGCAAACCCCGCTCTAGAGAATAGAAACACTGATTATCTGGTGTGCTCTCCAAGTGACCCTCAAGCCTCTTCTTATACTTTTCTCGTTGACATATCAACGACCAAGATTAAGTCCCTAATCAACCACTAAGATTAGATCTGGCTTGATCCATGTCTTTTGGACCATTCTAACACAGTTTTATATTAATCCACATTAATATTTTAATTTCCCTAAGTTTAGACGTAAGGACTCCATTAAAAATATTAATTATTTTAATATTTCTCAATCTGTTTAGAATCTGCCCAAACCCTCTCTGGATATTGGAGATCTCATGTGCCCCAACCTCTCCACCAAAATTCGTGGCTAGAGCACATCCGAAGCTACCCCAAATCAATAGTACATGTCAGAATCGGATGATCTTCAGATCAATCCTACACCTCTCGGAGAGAGGAACCAAAGAAAAATATCAACTGTCATTAATAAGATGACCCATGTGGAGTTTGGCCCTAGTTGCCAATTTTAACACTCCCTCTCAACTAGGGAGAACTCCATCAGCTAATCCATCCACCAGTTGGTACTATCTCTGCCATCAATGCACTACTCTGCATTGCTCTTCTCTGCTGACCTATGACAAAGAAGAAGAGATCGAGAATATATCATACCATTCTCTACTGACCCGAAGTCAGTCCCAGATAAAAGAGAGTGTCGCATACCACTCTTACTAACCCAAAGCCAGTTCCAGATAAAAGAGAGTGTATCATACCACTCTTACTGACCTGAAGTAAGTTCCAAATAAAAGAGAGTGTAGCATACCACTCTTATTGACCCGAAGTCAGTTCCAATTGATCCCAGATCAATATAGGTCATCCTAGCATAGGGAGTACAGTAGTACACGATGCGTCCATCGGTAGTACTATGGTCCCTATCCTCATTTCCCTACTCATTGGCCAGATGAGAGGTACTTCCCATGAGTCCCAGACTGCATGGGTAAGATGTCTCAGCAGGAGAAGGATGAACCACTCATCCTGCCTACATGTTGCCATGAGGTATCACAGGGTAAGGTTGAACCACTCACCCTATACACAGCAAACCACTAGGGGAAGGTTGAACCACTCACCCTATGGTTGCTCATCGCTCCAAGAAGTACCCAAAACCCCCGAAGCTCCCAGAGCTAAATATCCATATCATATAGGACCCTCACAAGAGGGTCTCTCCACGACTCCAAGTTGTTCTCGGAAGATCAAGAACTTGACCTTCCCCAGGGGCTTTGTCAGAATATCGGCGACCTGCTCATCAGTCCCAATGTGATGGAGCCTTATTGCTCCTCATTGTACCATATCCCAGATAAAGTGGTACCTGATATCTATATGCTTGGAGCGATCATGAAACACGGGATTCTCTGATAATCGGATCCCACTCTGGTTGTCACAGAGGATCACGGTGGTATGCAGCATATGTCCAAACAGCTCACTGAAGAGCTTCCTCAATCAGACAGCTTCATAGGAGGCTATACTAGCAGCTGTGTATTTAGCCTCAACGGTGCTCGAAGGCAACCGATTTCTACTTCCTGCTCATCCAAGATATTGAAGCAGAACCCAAAGAAAAACAGCACCCAAAAGTGCTCTTGCGATCCACCACACTGCCAGCCCAATCAGCATCAGAATAACCATGCAGCGTTACATCTCCGACAGTGTTTCTCAATCCATAAGTGATTGTGCCCCGAAAATATCTCAGAAGATTCTTGGCACCAAACAATGTATATGATGAGGCTCAACCATATATTAGCTCAACATGTTAACCACAAAGCATATGTCTGGTCGGGAATTCACCAAGAACATCAGTGCTCCTATGAATTGACGATACTCAAAAGCATTTCCCAATGGCAACACTTTTTGAGGTTAAATTCCATCGGGGTAGTCACAGGCTTGCAGTCAACCATCCAAATCTTTCCAATATCTTCACAACATATTTTCCTTGAGATAGGAAAATTTCTCCTGGCTTTTGCCAGACCTCCAATCCTAGGAAGTAGTGCCTAGATCCTTCATCTCAAATTCAGAGGTCAACTCCCTTTTGCATGAGAGGATCTCAATAATCATCATGGCTCCCTTTAAACATTGGAAATGTATGCTTGTTCAGGGTATATCCATCAAGCCATCTGCACCCTGCTATTCATCCTTCGGTCTATACATCAAAGTCAGCCAAACATGTTGCCTTTCAAGTAACAAGGATATCATTTTTAGAGTCACCAGATATCATATCAGCTATCATGACTCAGCACCCTTTGACATGGTTATCTTTCTTGAAATACTCTGTGGCTCCCTCTGAGGCCATACGTAAGATGGCCTTTCAACGATGAGATTGCTAAATGATTTATGCCATGTGCATGAAACTCTTCAATAAGGATGATCTCATCCAGCCATTTGTATCCATATGACCATGATAAGTGACTTCAGAATTTCATCATATGTTGAAATGAGCGATATGCCGAAGCCATTCCTAACCAGAATATTCCGTTATGTTATATTCTTCCCAAAACTTGTCACACAGCTACTTCTGTAATTCGTCAGAAGTTGTTAGTACAAGACAAAGAATTAGATTTGTCCTTAAGTTCATCAGACTATTTCAAACTTACACATCTTGTTCACAACTTTGGTTGTGAACAAGATCCATTGCCAATGCTTCTGTCATTGATGAAGAGAACCTGACTTGACCCTTTAGGTTCTGATGCTTGACAAGGAATGATGAGGGACTGTAAATACCTGTTGGAGCCTAGAATCAGTGACCCAGTGCAGTACACCTTGATTTATTTCATAAGCCAATGGAGGATCCAAACTGCTTGAGGCTTGTAGATCTCTTCTTCTTCAATGTGCTCCAAAGTTTGATGATGAATAAAAGTATTGTCACTGTAAGTAAATAACATTCCACAGGTCAGCTTGACTGACATAAGAGATTCAGGCTATGAATCCATGTATGAGATGAAAGTACACTTATGGAATTCATCACACAGGAGCTCATATTGATTCCAAACATACATGATACTGGAGTCTCGGTTCCTATTTCTTTACAACAGATTCTACTCAGAACAGAAGAGCTAGACTGCTTCAAGAAGCTTGGGCCTCATGCTCGGGAATGAGTAAAAGGTTAGGTGCAATTTCATGCTCAAAGTGTCCTCAAAGTCAACTTCGGACTGAGTATTTACGCAAGAGTAAACTCAGAATTCTAATTCTTTTGAAGGCTGTCCTTTATGGGTTGAATATAGACCATTTTCCTTTCTTCTAGGGTATGGTCGAATAGGAAGACCTTAAATGCCTTCCAGCATTGGAGATCAGTCCTGTCACAAAAACATTTATATATTCATTTTGATTAATAATGAAATATACATACCAGAGCTCCGTAGCACCTTCTCTTTCTATGACATGCGAGTGTCCAGAGGATTGTACTTCTGTGATCATCATTTTGTGACATAACATCTCTGTGGATGCGAGCTTTCAGAAAGTTTGTCATCACTGTGTCTTTGATGCAGAGATCAGATTACATGCCAATAGAGTGCAATCAAGAGAGGGCTGATAAAATAACTTTGGGTTCCTTTGAATAGGGCTGAAGAGTCCTTCATTAAACATTATTTGATCCCCTCAACACAAGTAGTCTATACTTCATCAAGTTCTACACTTCAGCCTTCAGTACTTCAGTCTTCAACCTTGAACAGGAATTCAATCTCTTGTCATGTCTACCTAACTTGTTTCAACAAGGTATGCTCCTTGGAATTAGCATGTGTAGGGGCCATGTCAACAAATGGTATTAATGCCTTGCAATCTTTGTAGCTACAGTATCCAGCCTTATGCAACATTCTTCAGATGTTCATCAAGACATATCACTGTAATGTATGGATTTGCATTTTCAATATTCCAGCCCATATCATGCTTGAATATACTTTAGACTGGCAGGAGTCAAGGAGGCTTGTCAACGAACTCTTAGAGATTGCTTTCTCTCACTCTTGCTTGGGCTTTGTCCTAACCTAGCTCTGATACCATGTTAAATTTAGGAAACAATGGTATGTTCTATGCTTTAGAGCAATTTTACTTCAAATTTTCTATTAGCCCATTATACATAGCAATCACATCATCATGATAGTAAAATGCAGATAGAACATAAACATAAACAGTAGAGGACAAGCCCAGACAAGAGGACACAAGATGTGGCACCAGCCAGGGACAAACACCAATGTGGGGAAACCCTTGATCAATTCTTCTTATATATTCTTCAATAGTTTAGCAGAGAAAGAGAGATAGAGTACAATGATTTGAAGTCAATACTGACTTGCCAAATACATCAAAGATCTTAACCATGAAGATGACACTATGAAATTGCAATTCTGGCAACAAGGACTGCAATTCTGAATACTGGTTAGGGAATACTTGTCAGAAATAAGTCAGCCCTAAAAAGTGCTCCAACAGTCACCTAAAGGACTGCGGCTTGCCTTCCACAAGACCCTCCTTCCTTTGCTGCATCACAGGTTAGGGCATACTTATCAGCCCTCTAATCTTCAACTGATTTCAGCATATCAAGCCTCTAGAGCTACGGTTCTCCAAGGTGAGACCCTTCCACCACCACGCTGCTCCTTGCTGGCTGAATAACCCTCAACGCAGCACTTATAACAGCCTCATGTTGTTGGCTATGGCCTGCGGCCTAGCTCAACAACTTGTTGTAGCAACAGACCCATACAAATGCCCTCAACAACTGCGTTTATCCTTCCATTATCCTCGGCCTAGACAACTCTTCTTGCTGGCCCTAATCCGCATTTAAGACAGCCCTCCTTATACCTTGAAACAGTCCTTTCTCCTCCACGTTGTCACCTACGTCAACCAAAGAAACCATGTTGATAGGCTTCTTGTACGCTATCTTTTAGGTCTCCTTCTTACTGCGGTTTAGCTCCAATACTGTCCTGCAAACCCAGCCAAAGAACAACCCTTAACATAAGCAAAAATAACCCTTCAAATGTGCCACGCTATCCCTGCAGCTCCTGCGGCCCAATCACAGAAGTACGCTGATCTTTTTGCCCTCTTCCATGCTGTCCTTATGCTTCTCCTTGCTACAGCTTAGGCTCACATTTTCTCCCCCGAAAATTTTAGAGGTATATGGCCTTATTGGATTGATTCGAATGAGGGAGAAAGCACCTCTATATATACCAGCCAGTGGTGGTCAAGAAACGTGATTATTGGATTAGGTGAACCGACTATAGAAGAGGCCGACCTTGATAATTTGACCATAATCAAAATAAATTCATAACTTCATTTGTACATGTCAGAATCGGATGATCTTTACATCAACCCTACACCTCTCAGAGAGAGGAATCCAAGAAAAATATCAACCGTCATTAATAAGATGACCCATGTGGAGTTTGGCCCTAGTTGCCAATTTTAACAGTAAGACTGACCAGAGAAATGAGTCCAACAAGTTAGCTTGAGTAGTTTAGTGTTGCGAATTACAAGCAGAAAGTTGTGCGATCAAGTACCCAGACTGGCTGCCTCTGACAATATTGTGGGCATCACTCAATATCCTCAGTGGTTTAGGTTGCCAAAACTGCAACCACCCAGTTTACCCTGGGTACCATCCTCGAAAAGTGAAGTGCCCAGTGTGAAAATTTCTAAATCTACACATCATAAATCCTACTGCAATCCCTGGTTTATCATATCCTACTTGTTCTTTACATTCAACAAGTTATTTAATTATTTAAACAACGACGAAAAACACTATTGCGGCCTACACATACATATAGATCATGAACTAAAATAAACTGAGACAATCACACAAGGGACACCGTTATTTTTGGACAATTGTCCCCGGAAAAACCCAATTTGGGAAAACCGGTGCAGCATATGAAGGGTTTGTATTATTAAGCAGATTTCTGAATACAACTAGGGTGCCAAATCCGTCTCACCCAACAGAGAATAAACCTGGCAGAAGTACCTCTATCCAGAGACAGATATTTTGGCAATCCAACAACTGGATGATCAAACCCCACAGATGACAATTGTTTCCCCAGTGCTAGGCAGTGATGGCTACTCTAAGCTCTGCACTGGAATTGTGTCACCTCCTCTAGGAGTTGTGTCACCCTCCCAGTGAGCCTCCCTTGCTCAGAAGTCGATATGTTGAACTGTTGCTCTCTCTGCCCCACAGAAAACCCCAGCACTGCCTCTAAGGAACTGCGTCAGCCCCTCTAGCTTCTATGTCACCCTCTCTGGAGTTGCGTTGTCTCTCCTGCTGTTGCTCTGCCTCTCTGCTATGTATCCTCGGCCTTGGACTGAAGTCCCTCTGCCGAACTGCCCCTCTCACTACAACTCAGATCACTTAGCTTGACTTTCTCAGCAAACCACGCCCCAGAAAAATTGAACTCTTTGATCTCTTGGTGTATCTCCAACTGACCCTCAAGCCTCCTCTTATACTTTTCGTGTTGATGAATCAACGGCTAAGATTAAAACAGGCTTGATCCTTGTCACTTAGAACCTTCTCACCCATATTTTTATTAATACACATTAATATTTTTATTTTCCTAAGTTTAGACTTAGGAACTCATTAAAAATATTAATTATTTTAATAACTCCTCATCCGGGTGGAATTTCTCCAAACGATTTTTGGGTTCTAGAGATCTCATGTGTTCTAGCCTCTCCACAAAATTTCAGAGCTAGAGCACAACCGATGCTATGCAAAATCAACACTCCATCTTAACAAGGAATGTGCTTTAGTAACACTTCTCAACAGAAGTACTACACTGATCCACTGCATTGGTCCTTTGTGTTGTTGATGCTTGTTGCTGCCCTTCATCCACTGCACCGCTGCTTCATGTACTGCTTCCCATGACACTGCCATTGCCACTGCTACATCTGTACTGCAGCTCCCTCTCAAAATGTTGCCTCATGCTGCCCATAGCACTGCCACTACTAACTCAATTGCTGAGAAGTACGCAACTGAAACTTCACCCAAAAACTAACATCCTGGTCAGTATGGATGCCTCGTGATCTTGAAGCTACCTTTGTTGCTAATCTGTGTTGACCCTCTGCTGCCACTGCACTGCTGCAAACTGCTTTGTGCCTCTCGCACTACTACAACATCCACTGCGTTGCCTCAAACTTTGGCACTCTAGCTCTGCCATTGTCGCTCCATCACACCTCGCTCCAACCGACACCCGTCATTTTGCTACTGTCGTTAAGGGCTCCCGTAGCCGTATGTGATCCAAGAGTTTGGGCACCTCAAGGATCCTGCCCCCTTCGTGTAGTCCTCCCGACTACAACTCGATATTGCCCCACCTCTTCTCCAGAGGTGCATGAGCACTCATGGCACAATCGTCATCCTCGCCTTCCTTGTCAGCTTTCGCTAGAGCAACCTTTGAGTCAAAAGCCTCCCCCTTGCCCTTCTTCCGGGGGCACTGAGTGGCATAATGTCCCAGTTCCCCACAGTTGAAGCATCTAACCTTGGTTATGTCCTTCTTCTTTCTCTTCTGCTACCCTTGTTGTCCTAATGATGCGAGAGTTGCATCCTCCTCCTCCTTCTTGACCTGGGCTCCCTTGCCGCTACTCCCTGTCTTTGTCATCCTCCTAAGCTCTTCTTGTCGAAGAGCTGCCCACATCTCCTCCCAACTGGGGAGAGTCACTTTGCCCAAGATACTTTGGACAAAAGTCTCCAGTCCTCGATGACTGCATTTAGGGAAGCCCTAATCATGAACTCAGGATCAGGAGTAAACCCAACGGAAGTCAACTGGTCACGAATCCCTTGCAACCTGAGAAGGAAGGGATCGATCTCCTCTCCTTTCTGCATCTAGTATCATCTCAGTTGATTTTCTAATAGCATCTTCCGTTGGACGGAAGATCCCTAATACAAGGTGATCAACGCCTCCCACATCTCCCTTACTGTGTTCTTCTCAGCAATGTGTGGTACTACATGATCTTTGACCCCATCTAGGATCATGCACTTGGCCTTAGCCTGGGCCTCCTCATACTTCTTTAATGGATCAGCGTCAACCGGCTCAGCAACTACCTTCAAGGCATAGTCCTTGATGCAATGTTTGTCTAGGATTGCCAGAATCCTGGCATTCCAGATGACAAAATTGGATGCTCCATCCAATCTGTCCTTATCCCTCAACCCATTCATTGCCATCTCTACTCAAAAATAAGATTGGTTCTCTTCTCCCTCTCCGGCTGTCAATCTAGCAAGACTTGGATCTGGATTTCTTTGGCGCAAGAAAACCTCTAAGGAACAAGCTTCTCTAGACTCCCTTTGAGTCCTGATTTCCTTCACGGAAATCCTCCCGCTAACTGTTGAATCACTTCCTCTCCAATCCTCCTTTGCTGCTGCAACCCGGATCTAGATTTCTTTGGCTAGAAATTTGTCAAGGCAGTGACTCCCTCTACCTCGGCTCTGTCTCCACAAACACTGTTCTGCACCAACAGAACCAGCGTCCCACCAACTCCTCAAATCGAATTTACTCTGCTCCTCCAGCCTCGACAACTGGCTGATTCGAATCTTTCAGGCTCTACGTTGGCCCAGAGAGCTGATGCGGTCACTGCGTGGGCTCCTCTCTAGATCAATGTCACCCACTGCAGGCTCGAAATGTTGACGCAGGCACTGCGTGAGCCTCTGTATCACTCCTCTGGCTCTGCGTCACTCCTGCAGCTGCTCCTCTACCTTTGAAACAACGTTGTCACTCGGGACAGTTGCTTCTCTGCAACAAATTCTCTATATTTCTCGGCTGGTGTCTTCAGTCTCCTATGACCTGCAATCGCTCTGATACCATGTGAAAATTTATGAATCTATGCATCAGAAATCCTACTGCAATCACTGGTTTATCATCTCCTACTTGTTCTTTACATTCAACAAGTTATTTAATTATTTAAACAGCGATGAAAAACACTATTGCAGCCTACACATACATACAGATCATGAACTGAAATAAACTGAGACAATCACACAAGGGACACCGTTATTTTTGGACAATCGTCCCCAGAAAAACCCAATTCGAGAAAACCAGTGCAGCATATAGAGGGTTTGTATTATTAAGCAGATTTCTGAATACAACTAGGGTGCCAAATCCGGCTCACCCAACAGAGAATAAACCTAGCAGAAGTACCTCTATCCAGAGACAGATATTTTGGCAATCCAGAAACTTGATGATCAAATCCCACAGATGACAATTGTTGTTCCCAGTGCTAGGCAGTGATGGCTGCTCCAAGCTTTATGTTGAAACTGCGTCACCCTCCCAGTGAGCCTCCCTTGCTCAAAAGTCGATATGCTAAACTGCTACTCTCTCTGCCCCACAGAAAACCCCAGCACTGCCTCTTAGGAACTGCGTCAACCCCTCTAGCTTCTGTGTCACCCTCTCTGGAGCTGGGTTGTCTCTCCTGTTGCTGCTTTGCCTCTCTTCTATGTATCCTCGGCCTTGGACTGAAGTCCCTCTGTCGAACTACCCCTCACTGCAACTCAGATCACTTAGCTTGACTTTCTCAGCAAACCACGCCCCAGAAAAATCGAACACTTCGATTTCTTGGTGTATCTCCAACTGACCTTCAAGCATCCTCTTATACTTTTGTTGTTGATGAATCAACAGCCGAGATTAAGTCCCTAATCAACGGCTAAAATTAAAACAGGCTTGATCCACGTCACTTAGAACCTTCTCACCCATATTTTTATTAATACACATTAATATTTTTATTTTCCTAAGTTTAAACTTAGGAACTCATTAAAAATATTAATTATTTTAATAACTCCTCATCCGGATGGAATTTCTCCAAACGATTTCTGGGTTCTAGAGATCTCATGTGTTCTAATCCCTCCACAAAATTTTGGAGCTAGAGCACATCCGATGCTACCCAAAATCAACACTTGGTCAGTTTCCCCAGGTGCATTTCATCATAAATAAATTTATTAAAAAAATAAAAGTAAAACCAGAAAAGGATTCTCCAATTGGTGTATTGATCATTTTCCCATTCTAAAAATAAATGTCAAATTTGTTACACATTTATTAAGGCCAAGTAGCAAGATAAGATATTGGTAGTGGTGGACGAACTAGCTAGAATGGCCAATTTTATTGCTTGTATGACACAATGGCAAGGCCATAGTTAAGACTTTGATTGCTGAAGTGTATTCCAAATATGACATACCTAGAATTGTTGTGACCAACTGTAGCATTAGAGTTACAGTGACTGTGAAATCAGGGTTACAGGTTGCTTCCAAAAGGCCTTACTCACAGCAATAAGCACGCCATTGAACTTCAGCAATCAAAATCCCAACAGGCATTGACAAAAAAGCAAGTAAATCAAGCGAGGATATATAGCGCCTCCCCTCCCCATATGGAAGGAATGTGAACACTAAGAGAAGAGAAACCTCCAAATTATGAATTTGCTTCCATTGATACTAAGAATGCTACCATGCACACCACTTCATCCAGAGTTATTTGTGTTTTCGACGCTTTCATTCACATAGACTTAGACTTGAAAATTTTGAAGGAAATACACAAGCATCCTTGAAAAATGTTGCATGCAATGCAGGAGGAATGAAGAGAGTGCAAAAGAATTTAGAAAATCAACTGTTGGGCCTCAGTTTTGATCTTATTTTGCTTTGAGAAACTTACCTAACTATCCATTTATCCTTCATTTTCACTTCATCCATTCCATTTTAATGAATATTTGATGTCTAATCAGGTATTTAGCTTTAATTTGTCAATTTCTAAAGTTTTTATAAAAGTTTGATTTTAAGTGCAATTTTGGCAATTTCAGAAATTCCCGTAATCACTTCATGGTTGATATGGATGCAGGCCACTTCAGCACGAATGGGATACATGAATGAGAAGCTTGGGAACTAGGACCAAGCCACCTATGCTTGGTTCCAACAGATCGAGCTTTATTATGCCTATTTGGAGCTAGTCAATCATGACTAGTCATCCAGAAATCCCTTCTAAGTAGGGCAGTTTTGAGATCCCATGATTTTAGTCATATTTCTTGGGATGAGAGGAGTGGATTCGACTTGGATAGGTGGCTTAGAGTAGATAAGATTGTTAGAGTAAATATAGATCAGTTGGTTTCATGAACTCCTTATTTAAGAGCCACACTTTGATGGCTCAACACAATTGACATATGATACTTTTATGCTGTAATATTTTTGGTTTGAAGACTTAATTTGAAGACTTGTGTTACTCTCATTTTTGCTGCTCAATACATGGATGTTTGACTGATATAAAGCTTCTGATATCATCTTCAAAAGTGTGCAAGGCAAGGGTGGAGGGCCCCCACTCCAAGCTAAGTACACTTCCAAGTTAAACTAGTTTTATTTCATTGCAAATCTGGTTGATGGTAGCTTTAGTTTTTCAAAGTCTTATTTCAGATTGCCTTATGGTTATTCATAGTGATTGATTTCAATTGTTAATGGTTTATTCATCATCTAATTGAGTTGGAAAACAAGTGTTCAAGTTGGGCATTCCCTCTATGAAATGGTGAATCAGAACTAGTCTCTTTTGTTTACATGCAAATAGTTTGTTTCCATTTAGATTTATATCTTAAGATGAATGAGTTATGATGGAAAACTTTAAGTGTCTCTTAAGTTAAGAGCCTCTTTCATGTATGATTTATGCATCTTGAGTTTTTGGTTATAATCTCTAATTCATTAAGTAATAACTGAGGTGAAAGTGGACTTCTTGAGTTCAAGAACCCTTTCAATGTTTTCTCTTTTGAGCTGATTGAATTAGAGTTATTAGATATATTTTCTTTAGCTTTTAAATCATTTATCTTTCAAGGTTGGTTATATTAGATCTTCACAAATAGTGAATTTGCCTCAAAGAATAAACAACCCGGATTGATAGTAAATAATTGTGTTAGTTTAGGAACATAAATTAGCTCAACATTTTGGCGCCGTTGCCGGGGAGGCAAATATCGGCATAGTCAATAGAGAGATAAAATCCAAAATACACAAAAACATTAGTTACATTTCATTTCTTTAATTATGTTTCTTTATGCCTAGAGTTAGAGATCCTCAAGGTAGATTTATCAAAAACCCCCCACAAGTAGAGATAGGATCATCACATACACCTGTTACTGGTAATCCAATCATTGAAGAGCTGATTGAAAAACAAAAGAAGTGGCCAAAGATTAACCTTGATTGAAAGGCAAACTTTGTCAGCTTGGGAGGCAAAACAAAAATTCTCCACTTCCAGAAAACCAAAGGAGAAAGGGAAACAAGTTGTTTTTCCATCCATCGATCCTCCTATCTTCCCACAACTTGAACCTCCACCTGAAATTGAAACAACTCAAACAATGGTAGAAGGACATGGATCCGTTCATCTTAATGATGAAGAACAAAGAGCTGAAAATGAAAGACAAGAAAGAGAATGGAGGAGGAAGAGAGAGGAAGAAAGGAAGCACGAAAATGATAGGAAGGAAGAAAATGACAGGAAAAGACAAGAAGATGGACTTGACCTAGAATCAACTTTTGGTTTCCCAATAATAGATACAAGTGCAATACTAGGAGAAGAAGTAAAGATGAAAAACATTCCACCTTCTGTGTTGCCAAACTTCTATGGAATGTCTACAGAAGATCCGGATTCATTCATGTTTGAATTCGATATCTTATGTAGAACATATGGCTATACTGATGATGTCCATAAGCTCCGTCTTTTTCCTGCAACATTAAAAGCAGCAGCTTTAAAATGGTTTATGGGTTTAGGAGAACAAACAATAGCCTCCTGGGATGATATGCAAACTGTCTTCCTTAAGAAATATCAGCCTTATTGTAGATCTAGAGATTCAAAGGAAGATGTGTTTAGAATGACACAGCAAGAAGATGAAAATCTAGAAGAATATTTAGAACGGTTTGCATATAATCTGCAGAAGTCTAAACAACATTCCCTAAATCAAGAAACTGTTCGTACAATCTTCCTCAAAGGTGTAAGAGATGAATACCTTGACATTTTAAATGTAATGGGTAAAGGAGATATTTCAAATCTTCCATTTGATGAAATTGTCGAGTTATGTCAGAAATATTCTAGAGGAAGATCAAAAACAGGAAAAAGGGAAGTAAGTTCTAAAGCAGCAAAGTCAGCTGCAGGAGGGATAACAAGGGCTGAAATAGGAAGTCTACTGGAAAATTTCAAAACAGATCTTTTGAGTACATTAGGGACACAAGTAGATGTGCTAAAGGCAAACAAAAAGAAAGAAGAACAAGAACAAGCCTTAGCAATATTTTGTTCAAAATGTAAAAAGAAACATCCTTTGAGAGACTGTCCTTTAGATAGCATTCAAGTGTGTGGTCTTTGTACAGGCAATCATTCCACAGAAAATTGTGTAACATTAAAAGACTTGCAAACTAATTCAATGGAAGAAATGCAAGGAGCAGAAGGTTTCTATTATGTTGCACCAAGAAGACCATGGCCACCTAGAATGCCTCAACCAAATCAGCAACAAATCCCTCAGCAAAATTATGCGTATCCATCTTATAATCCTTGGACCCCTCCAATGCCATGGCAAGCTTGGCCTCCACAACAATATCAACAACAACCTGCACAAGATTGGAGAGGGTATGGTTATGGAAACCAACATCCACAACAGTCTCAACAATATCAACAACATTACCAGCAACAGTACCAACAGCCATTTTCATACCCACCATATCCTTCATCCATGCCATTTCCGCAACAAAATTCTGCATATCCATTCCAGCAGCAGAATCCACCACCATTACTGTCACAACCACAACAGTTACAGTTACCTTCAAATCAACCCAGACCAACGCAATTACCATCCCAACCGGTGGCTAATCCGAACAATAGAGCAGACAAATCTGCATATACAGTAGAGGAAACAGCATATTATCCTGCATATTCAATTCTTCCTCTTGATGATGTCCATTTAAGGTCTGGAAAAGTACTTAAGAAGGATTCTCCTCCAATTATAGAAGAACCAGCTGAACAAGGAGAATCATCTGAAACAGCACAAACTAAGGTACAAAATCAGAAAGGAGCAAATAATACACAAACACCACCTTATCCTGAAAGGTTGGTAGAACAACAAACTCAAAATCAAATAACCCTTCCTGAATTTGATATCTTAGATGAGTTAAAAAATGCATATGTTAAGATTCCTTTATTAAAAGCCATTAAAGAAATACCGATATATGCAAAGACAATAAAGGAACTGTGCATTAGGAAAGAAAGAAAGAAAAAGGATCCTGCAACAATCCAAGTCATTGGAAAATTAGCAAGTCTCATGTCTACTCAAACTGTAATAGAAAAATATATTGATCCTGGTATCCCAATGGTTACCATATCAATAAACAATTTCTCTGTACCTAACACATTAATAGACTTGGGAGCAGCTATAAACGTAATGACAATGGAAACAATGAAAACTTTGCAATTAAACAACATTAGATCGACCTCAACAGTCTTGGAATTAGCAGATAGATCTAAGGTTGTTCCTGAAGGAATGTTAGAAGATATCATAGTTTCCTTGGATTCATGGGAATATCCTGTTGACTTCTTGATCTTGCAACCAAAGACAAACTTGGGAGGACATCCTCTGATATTAGGCAGACCATGGTTAGCCACTGCAGATGCCTTCATAGGATGCAGATCTGGAAGTATGATAATTTCACATGGAGATGAGAGGAAGCATGTCACTCTTTATTCACCTGCACAAACCACTTCTTTAGAATCAATACTTGAAACCCAGGGAAAACAACAAACAAAAGCAGTTTGAAGTATCAATCAATTCTTTGATTTTAGAGAAGAAGAGGAGAATGAAGATCTGATGGACCTTTTTATCTCAGAACCAAGTATTTCAGAGCAGCTTAGGAAAGTCCAATATGAAGCTGCAAATGAACTTTTGAATCAATGTTTTCAGGAAACATGTACTATTCGAACTTTACAGAATTCTTTGGGAGACATCTTTCCTGTAAACACAATTAGCAACCCAATAATCAAAACAATTGAGGTACATCCTAGAAAACGTTTAAATATTGGAAACCAGCTGCAATCAAAACAAGAACAAGAGGTAATTGCATTACTACAGAAATACTCAAAAGCATTTGCCTGGGATTACACTGACATGCAAGGAATCCATCCTACCACATCTATACAGATGATAAACTTAAACCTGTTAGACAACCACAAAGAAGAATGAATCCAATGATGAAAGAAATAGTGAAAGAAGAACTGCAAAAACTGTTAAATGTTGGATTCATCTATCCTATTTCAGATAGTCAATGGGTTTCACCACTGGTTGTTATACCAAAGAAAAATGGAAAATGGAGGGTATGTATAGATTACCGAGAATTAAACAAGGCTACATTGAAAGACCATTTTCCTCTACCATTCATTGACCAGGTGCTAGATTCTTTGGCTGGAAAGAAATACTTCTCTTTCTTGGATGGGTTTAGTGGGTACAATCAGATTAGAATAGCAACAGAAGACCAAGACAAAACTACATTTACTTGCCCATGGGGAACCTATGCATATAATGTTTTGCCTTTTGGTTTATGCAATGCACCTGCAAGTTTTCAAAGAGCAATGCTTGCGATATTTGCTGATCTAGTCCATGAATGTGTAGAAGTTTATATGGATGACTTCACAGTGTATGGAAATACATATGATGATTGTCTGAACAATCTTGAGAAAGTCTTGAAGCGATGTATCGAAACAAATCTGTCATTAAGTAATGAAAAATGCTATATGATGTTAACAGAGGGTATAGTTCTGGGACACCATATTTCCGACTCCGGAATTAAGGTGGATCCAGCCAAAATTCAAGTCCTAGTTAACTTAATGCCACCTACAACTCAAAAGGAGGTTAGAAGTTTCTTGGGCTATGCGGGCTATTACAGACAATTCATAGAAAACTTCAGCAAAATAGCACAACCCCTGTTTAAACTATTAGCAAAAGATGTTGAATTCCAATGGACGAATAGCTGTCAGAATGCTTTTCAAATTTTAAAAGATAAACTGTCAGTAGCACCCATACTTCGAGGGCCAAATTGGTCTTTGCCATTTCATATTTCCACTGACGCATCAGATACAGCAATAGGTGCCTCTTTGGGGCAGAAAGAAAATTTGTCCAACTATGCAATATACTTTATCAATAAAAATTTGACACCTGCAGAAACAAATTATACAGTCACCGAAAAGGAAATGTTAGCCGTCATACATGCAGTAAACAAATTCAGGCATTACATCACAGGATATCAAGTTTTTATTCACACAGATCATTCAGCAATAAAATACTTGATGAACAAACCCATCACTAATGGACGAATTACAAGATGGCTCCTGTTATTGCAAGAATTTAACATTACAATTCAAGACCGGCCAGGTAAAGAAAACCAGGTGGCTGACTTTCTGTCCCGCATACAATCACCTGAAGACCCAAATCCAGTTATAGACAACTTCCCTGATGAACATCTGTTTGCCATAGCAGTTAAAACACCTTGGTTTGCAGATATTGCTAATTATTTGTCATCTGGAAAATTTCCAACTCAATTCACTAGCAAGCAAAGAAAGAAAATTGTTAGAGAAAGTTCTAGATATAGCTGGGTGAATGGTGATTTGTTTTATACTGGTTCAGATCTAATGATTAGAAAGTGTGTGCGTGAAGATGAAATACTAGGTATTCTTAGGGCATGTCATGACGAACCATGTGGTGGTCATTTTGCAGACAAACGAACAGCATATAAAGTGCTGCAACTGGGCTATTACTGGCCATCTGTCTTCAAGGATTCTAAGGCATATGTCAAGCAATGTGACAGTTGCCAAAGAATAGGGAGACCCATCATGTCAGATGAAATGCCGCTCAAACCGCAGGTCCTCATTGAGCCATTTGAGCAGTGGGCACTTGATTTTGTTGGACCCATTAATCCACCATCAAATGGAAAAAGGTACATCCTAGTGTGCACGGACTATGTAACCAAATGGGTGGAAGCCAAAGCAGTGAGCAGAGCGACAGAGGACACAGTGGTTACCTTCCTCTTTGAAGAAATTTTTGTAAGATATGGAGTACCAAGACAAATAGTGACAGATCAAGGAACGCAGTTTACTTCAAAGCTAGTGCGGGATCTGACAGAGAAATATAAGATAAAGCATAGGAAGTCTACTCCATATCATCCCCAGGCAAATGGTCAGGTAGAATCCACAAACAAAGTCTTAGAAAATATCATGACTAAGACAGTGCAGCAGAATAGGAAAGATTGGTCTGAAAAGTTGAAGGATGCATTATGGGCCTATAGAATCACATGGAAAAACACAACTGGTTTTAGTCCATACCAGTTGGTCTATGGGAAAGAAGCCTTGTTGCCTATTGAATTTCAGATACAAACCTATAGACTAGCAGCAGAATTGGGCATGGACCTGACAGAAGCACAACAACAAAGGATCATGAAACTTAACCAATTGGATGAACATCGTCAACAAGCAATTGAACAGACAGCATTAGTACAGCAACAGAGAATCAAATGGCATGATAGATACATAAAGACAAAGACATTTCATAAGGGAGACTGGGCCTTATTATTTGACTCCAAATTCAAGGATTTCAAGGCGAAGTTTACAACACACTGGCTAGGGCCATATGAAATCGAGGAGATCTTTGATAATGGAGCAGTGCAGATAAAGACCATTGACCAGAACCCCACCTCATTTGTTGTAAATGGTCATAGGTTGAAAGTTTATCATCAGCCTATTAGTAAAGAGAAATTCATGAAACAACTGGTAGAAGAAGCAGGACTGGAAATTATGGCTTTGCCATCTTCCAGTTCGAAAGAAGAATAAAAAAATATATGAAAAATAATATAAAAAAAAAACATAAAAAAAGAGAAAAAGATATATGAAAAAAAAACAAAACATAAAAAAATAATTGGTTTGCTGGTGAAAACCAGGCAACTGGCACCATGCAAACTTGAATTCATAGGGGAAAACCAGGGAAACCTGGACTCTATGAATTCTATATTCTTGTTTTACTATTCTCACACAATTTCAATGCAGGACCTTTCCACAATTGACTTGAGGACAAGTCAAACATTCAGCAAGGGAGAGTCTTGTAGCAAGCTTTTAGCTGCCACAGCTAAGGGATTGTGTTGTCCACTTTGGACCTGAAGCAAATTTGTTGCAGCAGAACCTGAAGGGACCTGAGATGAAACATTATTACAGAAGGGACCTGAAGCAAACTTAGTTGCAGCAGAACCAGATCAGAGCCGACATAATAGCATTGCAGAGGGACCTGAGATGAAACATTATTACAGAAGGGACCTGAAGCAAACTTAGTTGCAGCAGAACCAGAGCAGAGCCGACATAATATATCAGAAGCATTGCAGAGGGACCTGAAAGGAAAACATTATTCAAAGGGACCTGAACAATTCAAGAAATGGAGCATAGTAAACAAGGAGCAGTAATAAAAGTCTACTTTTCATCTATCCACAACATTTTGGATTCCATTCCACCTGTACAAACAGCATTCAACATTCCACCTGTACAAACAGCATTCAACATTCCACCTGTACAAACAACAGCAAGGGAGTATACTCATAGCCATTTTGTGCTTGAAATTCAAATTTTTTTTAGAAACTTCTAGTTTTGATCTAATTGAAGTTAGTATCTGCAAATATTCATTGATATTCATTCCCAATATATACCCCACATTCCCTATTCATATTCCATTTCATTCACATACATTTCCCTAGGTATTTTCCTTAAATGCAAAAAGATCAAACTGGGACAACTCTTTCACCTGCACATGAACTCAGAGCATTAGAATGATTATAATTTTAAACATGACCCCAATGGTCATTTTAAAATTATAAAGCTATGTTATAAAAGGTATGCGCTAAAGTATAAAAGCATTGAACATATACATCATAGGTTATAAGAGCGCTAAAGTATTTTTCAAATGTGCATAAGCTAATGATGTTGAAAAAGAATATAGTATGCGCATATATCAAAGGTATTAAGGTATAAAGTATTGCGCATATAACATGGAGGTATAAGGAATATATATAACCAAATGCGCATATCCAAAAAAAAAACCAAAAAGCATATAACATAGTTATAAAGGGCAATGGAATGATACAAGTGGAGGCCGTAAGCATTCACATTCGATGGTGAGAGAGGATGATGTTTAAACAAGTTATGGCATATATATATTTCAAAATCACCAAACCGTAAGCATTCAAATACGATGGTGGGAAAGGATTATATTTGAACAAAGTTATGGATATAACTATGATATAACATTGAAGAGTGCAAAGGTTATAAAGTTAAAACCATAAGCTTTGGGCGTAAATCGTATGGAATGAAAGGAATAGTTTTCGGCACATTGTTGCACCAGCCATATGATAATAATCACACAGCAGTGCTGCGGCCAAGTAATGAAATGCCATATGCAAAGGTCGTTGCAATGAAGGCGCACGACGGTGGCCGTAATCAACAAACATTGCAGCAATGAATAAAATGATAGACCATAAGCGCCACGCAGGCCAACACACAGGTACGGTGGTGACACGGTGTTATGGCAGTTTGTGGGTATTGGATGATGGAGCGGCGGAAGGTATGCATAAGAAACAACCATACGGCCATCCTCATGACTCAGTCGGGCGACTGAGTCAATGAGGACGGCCATGTAACCACACATACCAACGAATGAAACGCAGGGTACAGTGAGGAAACGGTCATAAGAAACCTTCCCTGCGCTGTTCAAACCACCATTCCTCATTGCCAGAGCTCAGAGTTTGAAGCCGAAACATAGCAAAAGGAGAAAGGAGTGTGTTGAGGGAGATTTTAAAGGCAAAATCTGAGTCGTATGAGTAGGGGAAGCCGAGTTTTGCAAGCAAACAAGGTAAGACTCGAGTTTATTTCGCTCGGCGACTGTAGATAGGGATAAGTTTTCGCCATTAACTCACAGATTTCGTTGCTTTGACACCAGTTCGACTGACCGAGGAAGGAGGGATTTGAAGTGTTGTTTGCATCCCACGCGGCCAGTGACAGTCAGGTAACACTAAAACCGGGATAACCCCAAGTCTGCAGCATGTATGGATAGATTAAACAGATATTTATGCGTAGATTATGGTGTAGAAACAATGGTCAATCGCCCAGCATTTAAAGTTACATGTTGCATGCATAACACGATAGAGGAGTTTGAGTTAAATATGGAATCTAATGCATCAAACGCGGAGAGTTAGTTTGAATGCCGAAGCGCTAAGGGTTGTTATATATGAGCGCTGCTTGTTAAACCATTGTTGCATTTAACCTTCATTTGTTTGCTGCGCGCTAAGTCTCTGTCATATGCATGTGAATACGTTTTTGCTGTGCGCAATTGTCATTGGCTGCCAACAGAGGAACGCATAAATCATGGAATGTTTGTCATATGCATGTGAATACGTGTTTGCTCAGAACAGAGGACGCATTAAATTACAGAGTGTTGTCATATGTGTTGTTGAACGCATTGAAGCAGATTGTTGAGCGTTGTTATATGTGTATGAGCTGCTAAACCGAGTACGCATTGGTATATGCCGAGAAGGATTGTCAAATAAAAACAGAGGAATGCTGTAGATTGTGCATATTTAAAATAAGTCAAATGCATTCATGCCTTAATGCGCCCTGTGTATCGAAATTTTAATGCCAAATACAGAGGATTGAAATGCGTAGGAATGCCTGATGTTGACTGCAGAACTGAGTTGAATGCGGAAATTTGCATTGTTTGTGTCTTGAGGCCGAGTGTTTCATAGTCTGCGTTTTTTAAAATTTGTTTGACATTTGTTATAAGCAGTAAGAAATACGAGGCCGAGCGCATGTGATTAGTCCTCTAGGCTTATAACTCTGTGTGCAGTATTTACACAGTCATATTTTTATAAAAAAATGATGAAAAGGATTAAGGCCGAGAGCAATTTGCTAGATTATACAGTCATTTTTTTGAGAATTTGTTGAAAGACCAGAGCAATTTGCTGCATTACAGTCAATTTTGTTGAGATTTCTTGAGAGGCCGAGAGCAATTTGTGCATTACACAGTCATTTTTTTTCTTTGTGAATAGGCAGAGAATGTTTTTGAAGAGCTGTTGAGAGGCCGAGAGCAAAATTTTTCAAGTTTTTGTTTAAATACACAGTAACACATGTTATTTTGAGATTGAGAAAACATGGTTATTGCTGCATGTGTATTTACTTTTCAAAAACAAGCAGAGAACAGTGTATTGATAGAAGATATTCAGGTGTTGTGTGCCTTAAACAGGGAATTGAAACAGAGTTTGTGCAGCAGAGGTTAAAGAGGACAGAGTCAAACAGATTAAAGTTGAGTCAGAGGAGGAAGGTAAGCCTCGTTGCTTCTACAATTTCATTTAAAAACAATAGTCATAATTTTTGTTAAAATGAAGTTAATAACAGCAGAAGATTATATTGATTGGTTCACAGAAATCATGACAAACCGGGTAGAACCAAAATTTCAAATAGAAAGCTGGGGAAAGGAAACTGTAGAGAAACTGTATCAGTCAGGGATGATAGGATTTCTACAGAAGTTTAATGGCCATTCTGAGCAGATAACCAAGGATTTCATCAATAATTTCAGCCAAGACCAAACACAAGTAGGAGAAATCATTGTCCCCGTAACTCAAGAGTACTTGTCCAAAGCCTTAGAGTTACCAATGATGGGGGAGAAGTATCACAAAGGTTTACATTTCAAGGAGAAAGCCTGGACTTTCTTCCTTGAAAAGAACCGAAAGGGGACATTTGATAGAACTAAAGGGATACCCAGGGAATGGTTTAATGAACCATGGGGTGAACTAGTCTTGGTTATTCAAAAATTCTTGACATGTGATCGTGGATACAGCATTGCTCATTTATATCATGTTAGATTACTCCAGCATATCAAAGGGGAAGATAGAATTAACTTACCATATTTCCTGTACAAAAGTCTTGTCAAAATGATTGAAACAGTGAAACAAGAGCATAGGCCAAGGTCAGCACAGATCTATCATCAGGGGTTAACTAAAATCTTAGTGGAACACCAGGTGAAATCAAAGGGCCTAGAATGGAAAGAATTCATGCATAAAAATCATTTTACTGAACAGCTTATTGATATACAGGACAAAGTAGAGCAGGAAAACAGAAGCATGATGAATTCTCCCCTATATCCAAGAACAAGAGCTAGAAATATGGCCATGCATGAGACTGAAACATCTGTTATGTCTATTCCTAGGAATAGAAATTCTATTGATCTTGAAAAAGAAGTAGAAGCTTATTCTCCTAGAAAACCAGAAGAACAGGATATAGCACAAGAACCCCTTGAAAGGGATTCCATATATGATAATGATGCAGGAGAATCATTAATGAAAACCACCCAGGATTTTGAGAAGGAAATTAATTTGGCTAAAATCCAAGACTTAACAGATCAGATAGAAATAAGCAAAATTGTGGAAAAGCAATTAAAATCAGAGAATAAGGCACAGAAAAAGGACAATGCAAAGCTAATGAAAACAAATGAAAAGTTACAAGAAGAAATAAGCAGGTTGAAAAGGAGAAATGAATTGCTTTCCAAACAGGCATTCCAATGGTTAAAGGATAAAAACATGTGGAAAGCTAAATATGAAAAACAAAAGGTTAAAGCAGCAATGTTAAAGGCAAAGCAGTAATCAGAATCTGATTGTGCGAACAGGGAAACAGCTACAGGTACAGCATCCACTTCAGAGGGCAGAAGGTCCAAAAGGAGCAAGCAAGCATGGGGACATGCTTGATCATAAGCATGGGAGAGATGTTGGGCCTCAGTTTTGATCTTATTTTGCTTTGAGAAACTTACCTAACTATCCATTTATCCTTCATTTTCACTTCATCCATTCCATTTTAATGAATATTTGATGTCTAATCAGGTATTTAGCTTTAATTTGTCAATTTCTAAAGTTTTTATAAAAATTTGATTTTAAGTGCAATTTTGGCAATTTCAGAAATTCCCGTAATCACTTCATGGTTGATATGGATGCAGGCCACTTCAGCACGAATGGGATACATGAATGAGAAGCTTGGGAACTAGGACCAAGCCACCTATGCTTGGTTCCAACAGATCGAGCTTTATTATGCCTATTTGGAGCTAGTCAATCATGACTAGTCATCCAGAAATCCCTTCTAAGTAGGGCAGTTTTGAGATCCCATGATTTTAGTCATATTTCTTGGGATGAGAGGAGTGGATTCGACTTGGATAGGTGGCTTAGAGTAGATAAGATTGTTAGAGTAAATATAGATCAGTTGGTTTCATGAACTCCTTATTTAAGAGCCACACTTTGATGGCTCAACACAATTGACATATGATACTTTTATGCTGTAATATTTTTGGTTTGAAGACTTAATTTGAAGACTTGTGTTACTCTCATTTTTGCTGCTCAATACATGGATGTTTGACTGATATAAAGCTTCTGATATCATCTTCAAAAGTGTGCAAGGCAAGGGTGGAGGGCCCCCACTCCAAGCTAAGTACACTTCCAAGTTAAACTAGTTTTATTTCATTGCAAATCTGGTTGATGGTAGCTTTAGTTTTTCAAAGTCTTATTTCAGATTGCCTTATGGTTATTCATAGTGATTGATTTCAATTGTTAATGGTTTATTCATCATCTAATTGAGTTGGAAAACAAGTGTTCAAGTTGGGCATTCCCTCTATGAAATGGTGAATCAGAACTAGTCTCTTTTGTTTGCATGCAAATAGTTTGTTTCCATTTAGATTTATATCTTAAGATGAATGAGTTATGATGGAAAACTTTAAGTGTCTCTTAAGTTAAGAGCCTCTTTCATGTATGATTTATGCATCTTGAGTTTTTTGTTATAATCTCTAATTCATTAAGTAATAACTGAGGTGAAAGTGGACTTCTTGAGTTCAAGAACCCTTTCAATGTTTTCTCTTTTGAGCTGATTGAATTAGAGTTATTAGATATATTTTCTTTAGCTTTTAAATCATTTATCTTTCAAGGTTGGTTATATTAGATCTTCACAAATAGTGAATTTGCCTCAAAGAATAAACAACCCGGATTGATAGTAAATAATTGTGTTAGTTTAGGAACATAAATTAGCTCAACATCAGCATTGCACTACAAGGTCTTTCAAGTTGGCAATAGAGTAAATTTGAAGGGTCAAACATGATAGGTTGTTCAATGTTTGGCCAGTCTTCCATTTGGAGAGTCTTCCCCCAAGCCTTGGATGTTAAGAGTGAAGGACTCTTCAATCCAAGACTCCTCCTAGAATTACACAACCAAAGCCCTTTGGCCCCACACATTTCCCAGACGATATCATCAAGGACTATGTTGGTCCTGTTATCTACCAAAAAGTGGGTAACCCAGTGGGAGAAAAAAATTATCCTTCTTTGAAGTTTGAACAACTAGCCAGCCAGTAACCCTACATTGCTCCATTTATAATGATATGCCATATTCCTCCGCCATTTGCGTCGGTCAAACGCCTCTCACCATCTGGCATTCCTCTTCAAGGAAGGTGGGTCACTATTCAGCAGGTACTTTAACCGTTTTGTAATCACCTACTTTTACTTAATGTTTTGGGCATTCTAACATGGATTAAAGGGTGATCTAGATGATTGACCGATCTTGACTATAAACTTGTTCTCTCACCTTTCCAGTGGGGTTAGTTTGTGACCCTAGTCCAATGGGACCTTGTCTAACGCCTTACAGTTATAGGAGGAGCACTAATTGGGAAACATGGATTCAAGTAGGGTGTCCATGACTTTTCTTTATTTACCACTCTTCACCATTCTCCTGATTTCGTATCCATCCTTTGGGTTTGTTGTCATTGGTTCATTGGGATTAGCACCTATCCTGATCCTTGAGTCTAGGGCTGGAAAGTTTGCCCTAGAGGTTTGAGGAAGCTAAAAGAAAGATAAAAGCATAAGATGGCCACAATGAAAGAAAAATAAAAGTTAAAATGCAAAAGATGGTTGGGACATTAATTAGCGCATTGGGAAAAAGCCTAGCATGAGCTCTACCCCCCTCATTAGTCAGCGCCCTGTTCATGAGCACTTCATGTTCCCTCACACAATAAAAGAACCCTAGCATGTCCCACCCCTGATGAGCAAAAAGTTGACTCATCATTAAGGGATAAATAAATGTTATATCATTAAAAGCAAGATTGGACACCTAAGTTATGCTCCCTATCGAAGCATTATCAAAAACTTAAAAGAAATAAAAGGCGCACCAAAAGGGTGGAAAAAGAAGGCTAAAAAAAGGGGTATCTCATGCCTCCAGGATTGCTCCCTCCATAAATCTATACAATCAGGATGATGGACCTCCATCAGCTAGTCTCATGACCATGGCACCTTTCCATGAAGCTTTTTCCCTCCATTGCCACATTATAACAACACTTATGGATTGAAGGGTTGTTTATTTTAGGTATGTTCTATGCTTAGAGCAATTTATTTCAATTTTCACAGTTAGCTCAATATCTTTTCCAGATTAGCAATCAGATCAGCATTAAAGTAAACTGCAGATAGAACATAAACATAAATCGCAGAAGACAAGTCAAGACAAGAGGACACAAGATGTGGCGCTAGCCAGGGACAAACCCCAATGTGGGGAAACCCTTGATCAATTCTTCTTATATGTTCTTCAATAGTTCAGCAGAGAGAGAGAGAGATAGTACATTTACAATAGAAGTCAACACTTTGACTTATCTAGATAAGAGCATAGATCATCTCTAAGAAGATGATACATGAAATTAGTCGAAGACATGTTGCTTCAACTGATTCTCCAAAGTGATTCCTTCACCTATCATTGTGTTGCATCTTGTCATCATGATGCACCTCACCATGCTGCATCATATTGTTGCACCTTATGCTGCACTATTGTCCCATGTGCCATACTGTTGTCCCACTGTTATGCTCCAACAAGCATCATAGCCAAGTTGTCCCAATGTGTTAGCAGCACCATGCTTGCCACCATGTACTTGTTGTTGTAGTTGTCCTATTGTGCCACTGCTGCACAATGTCATAGTTGTCCTAATCATTGTGTTGTCCCAACATGTCACTATCCCAATATGTTGTTGTCCCATCATTGTGTTGTCTAATGAGTTTGCAACACCATGTACCTTTACTGCCATGTCACAGTTGTTGTCCCATCACAGCTTGCTATGTTGTCCAGCCATGCTTGCCAAGTTGTACATGCTTACACTAATTCTTCTAGCAACACTCTCATCATCAAATTATCCTCATACTTATACTTGAATGCTGGTGCACTGTTGTAGTTCAACAACTCTGGTTAGGGCATCAATAGTACCCTAACAACCACCTCTAAACTTTGCAACAATCCTTGAAAAGACTGTGGCTTACCTCCCTTGAGAAGCTGTTGTCCATGCATCATGGTTCCACCATGCTCCATTGCCTAGTTGTCCACAACACTGTTGTTCCAGTGTTGCCTTCACTACTGCTTATGTGGTGACTCGTTAGGGCATCTGGAAGCCCTTACACACCCAGCCAAACAACCCCTAAATTTGCCCAAATTTGCCCTTAATTAATGCGGTTGTCCTCTAAGTGAAGGTTGTCACCTTCACTATAATTCTGGGCAACCTTCTAGCCCTTGATAATGGCTCTACCCTCCTCTCATTACAATGGCATCCTACAGCCCTTAGAACAGGCCTGCAACAACGTTTCTAGAGGACTGTTCCACCCTCTATGAGCCCTCAAACAACTCCCTTTCTCCTCGGCCTTCTAGCAAGATACTCAGCCTCCTTTCATCCCTTCAGTCTTCCTGAAATGGCTTCAGAACAGCCCTATTTCACCCACGTTGAATTGCCTCTTCTTGCTGCGGCCCTAGGATTCAAACTTCCGCCTTTCTCCCTACAAGAGCACCCAAACAACCTCTCTTTCCCACGCTGTCTAGGGCAGCCTCTTTCTTGGTTGCGTAGAGGCCAACATATAGGCTAGGGCTTCTTCTTGATAGCGTAGATACTAGGGTTGTCCTCCTTGTAGCGTTAGGGCTTCTCACTTGACTACGTCCTCTAGATTAGGGCAGCGTTCTTCTTCTTGACTGCGGCTAGGGCAACCTCAATCCTCCAACGTCTAGGGCTTCCACTCCTAGATTTCTCTTCCACTAAAACCCAAGACAAGTGGAGAGAAATCAAGATAGAAGTGTGTGTGTGAAATGACTCTCAAGTCATCTCCTTTTATACTAAAACGTTGAGCACATGTGGGGTTTATTTGATTGTTGGCCGACCTTGACGAATTGTCTTATAACACAAATAAATTCATAACTCCATGTCAGAATCGGATGATCTTTAGATCAATCCTACACCTCTCGATGAGAGGGATCCAAGAAAAATATCAGCTGCTATAAATAAGATGACCCACATGGAGTTTGGCCCTAGTTGCCAATTTTAACACTCCCCCTCAACTAGGGAGAACTCCATCCATTGATCCATGTGTCCGACTGTACTATCTTTGCCATCAGTGCCTGCATTGTTCTACTCTGCTCAGCTGAACCATGAAGAAGAAGAATTGATCGACAATGTCTCACCATTCTCTACTGACCCGAAGTCAGTCTTATTGATCCTAGATCAATATCACAAGAGAGTGTCTCAAACCACTCATACTAATCCCAGATCAATGGAGGTCATCCTAGCATAGGGAGTACGGTAGATACAACGATGCGTTCATCGATAGTACTACTATGGTCCCTAACCCCATTTCCCTGCTCATTGGCCAAATGAGAGGTACTTCCCATGAGTCCCAAACTGCATGGGTAGGATGCCTCGACAGGAGAACCATTCATCATGTCCCTAAGTCGCCTCGAGGTATCACAGGGGAAGGCTGAGCCATTCACCCTATACACAGCGCACCATTAGGGGAGGGTGAGTCGAGGTATCACAAGGAAAGGTTGAGCCATTCACCCTGTACACCACGCACCATTAGGGGAGGGTGAGTCAACCTATGGTTGCGTGTTGCTCCAGTAGTACCCCAAGCCCCCCGGAGCTTCCAGAGCTCAATGCATGCAACATGCAGGACCCTCATAAGAAGGCCTCTCAACGACTCCAAGTCGTTCGGGAAAGTCACAAATTAGATCTTTCCCAAGGGCTTTGATAGAATGTCTGCAACCTGTACATCAGTCTCAATGCAATAGAGCCTCCTTGCTCATCGACGTACCATATCCCATATAAGGTAGTATCTGATGTCTATATACTCGAGCAATCATAGAATACGGGATTCCTCAACAATCGAATCCCCCCCTGGTTGACACATAAGATCACGGTGGTATCCATCATGTGTACAAACAGCTCACTGAAGAGCTCCCGCAACCAGGCAGCTTCCCATGAGGTCATACTCGTAGCTATGTATTCAGTCTCAGTGGTGCTCAAAGAAATTGTCTTCTGCTTCCTGTTCATCTAGGATATCGAGCAGAACCCAAAGAGAATCAGCACTCATAAGTGATCTTGAGATCCTCCACGCTGCCTGCCTAGTCAGCATTCGAATAATCATGCAGCTTCACATTTCCGACAATGTATCTCAATTCATGAGAGATTGTGCCCCGGAGATATCTCAGGAGATCCTTTACACCAATCCAGTGAGGCTCAACCATACATGAGCTCATCATGCTAACTGCAAAATATATATCCAAATGAAAGTTCACCAAGAACGTCAACTCGAATGAGTTTATGAAATTCAGAGGCATTTCCCAAATCTGGTCTGGCATCACTATCATATAACTTCTGAACGTTAAGATCCTCGAGGTAGTCACGAGCTTGTAGTTTACCATTCCATATCTAGAATCCAACTCCCTCTTACTTCTGCAAATGAGAGGGTCTGCACCTGTCAGAAAGAGGTCATCCTCATAAGGTGCCGATATGAGAGGTCTATCATCCACAACCTTCGAGTAATGGTTTTGGATCGGCTTCACTCCTTGTGAATCTCAGCTTCATCAGACAGCTATCAATCCTCTCATACTAAGCTCGGGGTGATTTGCTTCAAGCCATAGAGGGCTTTCTTCCACCTGCACACATGAGATTCCCAAGCATGAATCTCAAACCCCTCGGGTTGTTCCAAACCTTTGGACCTGCTACATGAGGGGAATGGTCCCCTTGTAAGCTTTTCCTTCGATACATCTCAGACATGTACCTTCATGCTCTTCTTGAATTTAGGCATCCCTGTCACCATCTGACTCACATCGAGTAAGGCCCCATAAGTAGACCTCTGGTATTATAGATGAGATATGTCAATTGACATGATCCCCAATGGACCATCCTGCAACTTGATACAAATTGCCAACCCTGAACCCATGAGAAAAAGCATCTTTGAAAATTCTATTTTTAAACACATACCTTTCCATCGATGAATGCCATCCTGAAACTTTTTACTTCCATTGCCGAAATGGTAACTAGATTCTTCTTGCGATCAGGTACAGAAAAGAGATTCTGTAAATGAATCAAGTTACCCTTATTCAATTGAGGGGTAATATTCCCTACACCCTTCCGGGATAGGTGGCATCGGCTCCAAGTATAATCCCACGATTGTTCCCATCTCTACTAAATTATAGAGATCACCCTTCTATCCGATGAAGTGCCTTGAAGCACTATAATCAATAAGCTAGATTCCCACAGAATTTGAAGGAGAGGGCCAATACAAGATAACGCTTCTTTATCTTATCAGAAACAACATTTGATTCTTCATACCTGGGGTTCCTTGCTTTCTCTGAAGAGTCAGACATTTCCTTGATGACATGCACTGTCATTCCTCTAATCATTGAAGATGTCCCTGGAATGGTTGTTATCAGCGTCAAGTGATGTGTCCCTACCATTCGGACACTCCTTCGCATAATGGTCGAACTTATTGCAACTAAGGCATCTGCCTTTCCTTCCACCCTTAGATTTGGACTTCCCATTGAAGTGATCTTTAGGTAGGCCATCAAAAGCTTCTTCTGCGCCATTCTGGTAATGTTCACTGCTTTGATTTCACCCTCACTGATTTTGAAGAGGGATGAGGAATCCACTGATCCTTTTGTTCTTTCCCAATTGTCTTCGATGATTGCTCTTTCACTCTTGCTTGGGCTTTATCTTCACCTCAGTTCTGATACCATGTTAACTTTAGGTATGTTCTATGCTTAGAGCAATTTATTTCAATTTTCACAATTAGCTCAATATCTTTTCCAGATTAGCAATCACATCAACATTAAAGTAAACTGCAGATAGAACATAAACATAAATCGCAGAAGACAAGCCAAGACAAGAGGACACAAGATGTGGCGCTAGCCAGGGACAAACCCCAATGTGGGGAAACCCTTGATCAATTCTTCTTATATGTTCTTCAATAGTTCAGCACAGAGAGAGAGAGAGAGAGAGTACATTTACAATAGAAGTCAACACTTTGACTTATCTAGATAAGAGCATAGATCATCTCTAAGAAGATGATACATGAGATCAGTTGAAGACATGTTGCTTCAACTGATTCTCCAAGGTGACTCCTTCACCTATCATTGTGCTGCATCTCGTCATCATGTTGCACCTCACCGCGCTGCACCATGCTGCACCCATCATTACAATGTTGGACCTCATGTTGTACACATCATACTGCTGCACCTTGTGTTGTACACATCATATCGTTGCACCTTATGCTGCACTACTGTCCCATGTGCCATACTGTTGTCCCACTGTTATGCTCCAACAAGCATCATAGCCAAGTTGTCCCAATGTGTTAGCAGCACCATGCTTGCCACCATGTACTTGTTGTTGCTGTTGTCCTATTGTGCCACTACTACACAATGTCATAGCTGTCCTAATCATTGTGTTGTCCCAACATGTTGTTGTCCCAATATGCTGTTGTCCCATCATTATGTTGTCCAATGAGTTTGCAGCACCATGTACCTTTGCTGCCATGTCACAGTTGTTGTCCCATCAAAGCTTGCTATGCTTGCCATGCTTGTCAAGTTGTACATGCTTACACTGATTCTTCTAGCAACACTCTCATCATCAAATTATCCTCATACTTGAATGCTGGTGCACTGTTTTAGTTCAGCAACTCTGGTTAAGGCATCAATAGTACCCGAACAACCACCTCTAAACTCTGCAACAATCCTTGAAAAGAGTGCAGCTTACCTCCCTTGAGAAGTTGTTGTCCATGCATCATGGTTCCACCATGCTCCATTGCCTAGTTGTCCACAACATTGTTGTTCCAATGTTGCCTTCACTGTTGCTTATGTGGTCACTGGTTAGGGCATCTGGCAGCCCTTACACACCCAGCCAAACAGCCCCTAAAATCTACCCAAATTTGCCCTTAATTAATGTGGTTGTCCTCCAAAGGAAGGTTGTCCCCTTCGCTATAATTTTGGGCGACCTTCTAGCCCTTAATAATGACTCTGCCCTTCTCTCATTACAGTGGCATCCTACAACCCTTAGAACAGGGTTGTGGCAGCCTTTCTAGAGCACTATTCTACCATCTACGAGCACTCAAACAGCTCCCTTTCTCCTCGGCCTTCTAGCAAGATACTCGGCCTCCTTTCATCGCTTCAGTCTTACTAAAATGGCTTCAGAACAGCCCTATTTCACCCACGTTGAATTGCCTCTTCTTGTTGCGGCCCTAAGCTTCAAACTTCGACCTTTCTCCCTACAAGAGCACCCAAACAGCATCTCTTTCCCACACTATCTAGGGCAACCTCTTTCTTGGCTACATAGAGGCCAACGTATACGCTAGGGCTTCTTCTTGATAGCGTAGATACTAGGGTTGTCCTCCTTGTAGCATTAGGGCTTCTCACTTGATTGCGTCCTCTAGATTAGGGCAGAGTTCTTCTTAACTACAGCTAGGGCAACCTCAATCCTCCAACGTCTAGAGCTTTCACTCCTAGATTTCTCTTCCTCTAAAACCCAAGACAAGTGGAGAGAAATCAAGATAGAAGTGTGTGTGTGAAATGACTCTCAAGTCATCTCCTTTTATACTAAAATGTTAAGCACATGTAGGGTTTATTTGGTTGTTGGCCGACCTTGACGAATTGTCTTATAACACAAATAAATTCATAACTCCATGAATACTTATCGGAATCGGATGATCTTTAGATCAATCCTACACCTCTTGATGAGAGGGTTCCAAGAAAAATATCAGCTGCCATAAATAAGATGACCCACATGGAGTTTGGCCCTGGTTGCCAATTTTAACAAGGGTGGAGCATATCACCTCACCTTAGGGGTTGGAAGCACCTAATAGAGTTGACCATCTAGCCACCCCTAACTTAGGTAGAGAACACTTTGCGAGACTTGGACTAGTTAGATATTTGAAGGTGATCCCAGTTTGATGTATTATTATACCCTTAGCAATTTAGTATGGTCCACTATGACGCATCTATGGTCATTGTCCCTAATGATTGGTAACTTTCACTCGGTTTTGAGATGATTTTGCCAGCTGGTACTTCACACAACCGCAGAGGCCTTGAGAGCACATTTCATGTTTCTACTACACATCACACCCAAGTCATTCTACATTTCTATATTGCAGTGATGACCTTGTAGATATAGCGTTGCCCGTCCACAGCAGAGCATTGAGAACTTTGATGACTCCAGGAAATGATTGACACCTCAGAGCACCCCAAGATGATGAAACGTTGAGTTCCTCTTGCTTGGTGTTGGAGATTCTTAATGATGTACCCAGCATGCCCCCAGGTTGGCCTTGACACTATTTGATGGGCATGGCTTGATCCAAAGTCCAGATGATGATGGTCATCCCCAGGATGACAAGGGAGGGATTGTACTAGCAATTGATTTAGTTAATCAAACCCTCTACAGATCCCTTGTTTCCACTTGCCTCGAACCTAGCACACTTGAATGGAAGTCCTTCTCCACTCAATTATTGAGATCTCACTCTCACTGTGTGTTGTGTTCAAGATGTGTTGTGTGACTTCTCCCTAAGCCTAGCCTTCCTTTTACAAGTTTGAATCATTGACTAAATCCACAACCATAATCTCCAAAGTGATCGACTATTGAGAATCGAGATTAGATCTCAACATCACTTGAGATCAACAATTGAAATTCATCTAATTCACTAATGCAAAAACCTTCGCATTTCATTAGATTAACTCACTTTATCTTATATAGTCAATTACTTTAATCACTAAAGCAATTGTTAAGGTTGAGGGTACACCTAAACACTTGGGTTTCTGCAAAAGTACCTTCCTGAGCTACAAACAATAACACCCCCTCATAGAAAGGAAGGTACTTCTTGAAGAGCCACCTAGATCTGGTTGTCCCTCCAATATTGGCACAATGTCCCAAGTATCACCCTTATCCATGGCTTTCCTCCAA